>VXBJ01007336.1:577636-638734 GCA_013400055.1 Nycticryphes semicollaris
TATATTGATTCTCTCACTCTTAAATTTGTCCTAAAATACTAAGATTTCAAAATGGCATGCGAGCCGTCTGCCCATCTGAAGACATGTGCTGGAACTACTGCTTTTGAAGTCTGGGAGAAGTAAGTCTGCCCAGGGCAAGAGTTCTGGTGTTCAAACAAACCCAGAAAACATCCAGTTACCCCTGAGAGAAATCAAACTGGATTGGATCCTTGGTGACCTTTCCAGACAACGCTAAGCATGGAGCTTCCTTACAAAAACAGGACACAGCAGAACTCAGATTCCAGAAGTGTGGAAGAAGTATCCAAACATTAGGAAGATACTGCTTCAGTCAATTTGCTGTTCAACTTCCTATGCTCTGAGAACAAGCACATAGAGGTAGAAAACAATGTGATACTCCATCCAAGCCCCTTTAATAGATAATTAAATACTAGTTCATTCCATGATCAGAACTTGCAGAAGGCATCTATATATAAGCTTTGTGAAGCGACACCCTTTCTCTCTTAAATGGTTACACTATTGAATGGTAAAACTGAAAAAATAACCAATCCAACCTGGTATTTTGTAGAAAACACCTGTTTTAAACAGTTGAATTTAGAGTCTTAAGTAGTTCATGCACTCATCTGACTCAAAACTTACGCTGCTGTCGGTTAAAGGGGAAGGGATGGGGCACCGAACGGCGAACTGTAATGAATTATGCACTCTGGGAAATTCAATGCCAGGGAACTCCATGGCGTGACTTACGTGGGAGCATGTGCCATAACGGAACTGTAACTCGGTGCTACAGCCCGTGAGAACATCTTTCAAATTTCATGTTGCTGTGAAAAATAATGGTGCAGTTTGAGTAAGAGGATCCTTAGCACCAATTATTCAGAAATGCAAGGGGACTTTGTAACAAGCTTCCCTAAAAAATAAATGTAGTTTTTTTGAGTTTGAGAGTGAATAAACCGATAGCGTTATCGTTAAATCTATTTGGCCACTTAAATGTCTATTGAGCCACTAACACAGTTACACAGACAGCAAAGCTGTTACGCAATTGCATATTGTCTCATCTTTCTGTGAACACTTTCTATTTGGTTATAATGTAATTGTGTTCTTATTTTACAATTAAAAGGAAATGATTGTGCAAATGGATCACTACAGGATCATCGCAGGTTTGTATCTGTTTGTAAGTGCCTGTGCACTAGTAAGGTGCAAAGTTGTGGTCTGAGTTTGTAAAGTAGCCATAGGAGTGGAAGGTCTGACTCCACTGGTTTAATTCCTATCTGTAAAATTTCATTCTCATACTTCGTGGGCAAAAAGTAAGGTTTTGGTACTTGTTTCACACTCCTAAAAACATTGCATGAACAAAGCTATAAAAAGACAGGAGAAAACCACCGTGGGATTGAACAGAGCTGTTAGTGGCCATTACAGGGCTCAACACCATCCTCTTCTCTGTGTGCAATCCTACATGTAACAAGAAAAAATGTTCCAAGTTTGTTTTTCTTGCGCATAAACTTAGATGAGTGTGATACCTCGACATCACCGGCTTCTTCCAGCAGAGGCACTGGCCTCTGTGCCTGCCAGAGGTTATTCTTTAAAAGGCACCATGTGACAGCTCCATCAGCCACTGCAGCTCTACAGCCACCTCCAGTCTCTGAAGTTGGACTTCTTTCCTTGAAACAAGACTTGACTGTCAGTTTCAGTAGACTCATCTTTGACAGCAAATGATCTTAAAGGTTAGAAAATATTTAGCCAAATACAAGGTCAGATGTCCGATTACAAAGTTAGAATCCAGGCTATAAAAAGGTAGACAGAACTAGACTACACTTAACGACCAGATTCCTTCTCAGCTGCTCTAGTTCGCTGCACGCAGAGTCCCGCACAGCCTGGACAGCAGTGACACACGTTTGCACACTATTTCAGCGTGAAACTTAAAAATAACCAGAGGGCCTTTGCCCTTGAGGGCTATTCTCTAATGGTAACCCCCTTCCGGACTTGCTGTTTTCTCCTTGTTAAAGATGACTCTCTCTCATTTTTATTTCATGATACTGTTCTAAAGCAAAGATAGTGCTGCTGCATTATCTGAGAGGATAGGGAAAAATGTGGGTTTATTCAGTTATTAAAGCATTTCCAATACTGTTACAGTATCCTGCAAGGCACGTATCAGGAGTACTCGTTGTGTGTTCATTTGATTGGACTTAAGAGATTCGTGGATTTTATATTCTGTGCACGTTATTAGTGAGGTTATAGATAGGATGCTCTGTCCAAACCATCTCTCTCATAGTCCAAATTTGCCAGTTTTAAGGACTCTTACACACATGTGTTTTACAGCAGAACTTGGGGTTTTTTTTTCTTAATTGTCATATTTTATTTACACCAAAAACCTGAAATAAACCAAAAAGTGGATAGAGTTGCCGATTTAAGTAAGGACCTGAATTATTTTTCCCCCAAAACTTTTGTGAAATATAAACTGGGGGGAACCAAAACAAACAGAAAAGTAAGATAAAACTACTCGTTCCTGTTACAGAAGGTGTATTGGACCTAGTGTGCTGCAGTGAAAGCTGGCACAGGTAAGAACAAGGCAAAAGCTTCAGGGTGTCATTGCTGAAGCTTCAGTACCTACAGCTGAAAGATACTGAGCATGAAGCTGATGGGAAAACAGTAAAGCAAACCGACAGCCACTCTGGTATTTGTCTGTACTCTTCTATGATTAATATTGGTTTTAATGCTAGTATTTCATTTGCTTGGCTTGGCTTTCGCTGTTTTTAAGCAGATAACTGTATTATAGTTTGTAATATTGTAGTTTTAAGTTTTGTAAAACGTTTATTTGCAGCTGTATTCTCTTGTTAAGTGCCATGACATGGAAAAGCTGAACAATTTATATTTGTGCCTTTCAACTCTTCCATTTTGTGCGCTGCTACAAAACAGGAAGATGTGTTTTCTGATTACCTGCTCTTTTAACATTGTAATCTCTTAAATACTTCATTCCTGAAATATTTGAACTATGCAGACCACCCAGAAGGGCTGAGCAGGCAAGAAGTTACAAAGCAGTCATTTTCTCTTCAACTCCTCATGTTACTATGTCAAGCAGTAGGTAAGAAATTAAGCAGCTACTGGGAAAAAAAATATCTATTTTTGTTTTTCATAAAGAAAATGTTATACAGATGCACAGAAATCACATATTTAAACCAGCTTTTGTAAAATTGTCCTAACTTATCTTGAAAGGACTGTAATCCTAGTTATTCTTACTAAATTTGGACAACTGCTATCTCATGAAGCCACTTCTCAGTTTCTTAAGGTAATAAAACTTGACTATAGGATTTTAGTGGAAAAGCTGACCTATAGATTAGATTTGTTTGCTCCTCTTCCAGATCTCAATCAAGCAAAGGTGGGAGAGCAGTTCACCTTATATAACATAAAGATTCTTCTTTCTGTGCTACAGTAACATGTTAGTACTGTTTTTAGGGTAAGAGTTTGCAAAATATGTCATTGTTTGAAATAAACACGTACGTGAATCTGTTCAGAAATCAGGAGGGTGTAAGTGGAGGGTACTGCCTGGTATGATTCTGTATGTATTTATGTGTGTGTTTGTTAGAGAGAAGAACTAACAGGGGAATATATACAGAAGTAACAGAGCCAGTCACAGGAGGGCTAACTGAAAAAGAGTGGAAGCTCTGAGCAAGGTAGGTCTCTGCTGGATTGCTCCTGTGTTCAGAGAAGCGGGACTCTGCATCCTGGGTTTTGTAGCAGTGTATACAAACCCATGGGCAATTCAAAAGATTTGCGAAAAAGGAGAATTAAATCACAAAAAATAGACAGTTACAGAAAGAGTCAGTCAGTCCATACTGAATCTCTCTATTTTTTCAGTTTATGTGATGGTACATCAAGAAATTAATATAATCTCTGTATTCCATATGAAATACGTATTTTCCATACAAAATAAATATACACCTGTATATATTTACATATAAATAAGCAAATTATAAACACAATGTAAACAATTCTAGAATACCATTTCTGTAACAGCTCCTCAAGGTGTCGTTTTATTGTGGAATCCTTAATTTTTGAGACTGTTCAAAACTCTTAAGGCACTTTAAATGATTTTGATCACTCTGCCAATCTATCCGAACTGTCCTCTAGCAATAGAGCCTGAGCACTCTGACAGCGTGATGTGAAGTTTGGGTTATTCCAAGAACCGTATGTTCTGTACAATTTCTTAACTGCTATCCTGCAGAAAGATGTATTTTTATGAATCCTGGGATGGAATGAGAAGTTAGGCCTTCAAACACTGGATCATTTCTTCCAGCACCACAAGGACTCTATAGGCCTCTGAGGAACAGTTGCTTGTACACTGATGGAACTACAAATATGATGTGTGTGTCCTCCTTAAAGAATAGTCTGAGCGCAGCCAAGCCACTGAGGAATAACACAGCACAAAGCACAGGTACAAACTTCCATAGAGTCCAAAAGCGACATGCAGGATTTTACTGTACTGCTAAGCATCCTGAAATACAATTAAATCTGAAAAACACCCGGGAAAACAGACAAATGGGAATGAGACACGACCCATAGGTCTTCATTTTGAAACCTGGACTTCTAGTGAGTTGGCAGGACTGCCTGCAGGGATGGAAGTCCTTGCTCTTTTCACGGTTTTATAAACCATTTATAGAGTATGGGCATAAAGATATTCTGCTTCACTTGACAGAAGCACTGGTGATAGAATGTTATAAAAAGTGTCAACATGCAGAGGCTGAATGGAATGGTCCTTCATTAGTAATCACCCTGCCTCCCCGGTATAATGAGGATTCTTTTGATAAGACAATCTTAAGGCTACATAAGAATAATCACATGTATCCCAAATTAGGCCAGGAGATCTGAACTGCTCACCCTCTTCTCTCTTCTGAGTAACCAAAATTACACTGATTAAAGTCACCAGCCTGAAGATGCAAAGGCTGAAACTGTTTTGAAGTTTTTTTGCTGTCTCCAGCAGGGAGACAGCTCATCACAGTGTCTCGTCTTTCAGTGCTGTACTAGGATTAGTTCTAAAGTTTCTAAAATTCCTGAGAACACTTCCTGGAAAAAAAAAAAAAGCTGGGGAATTCCAGAGAAGCAGCAGAGACAACTAAATGACTCATTTACTGCTGGTCACTGTGTGTATCTGCTAATACGGGAAAGAAGGGCTGATGGGAACAGCACAGAAGAAGGCGAGAGAGAAAATGTGTTGCTTCTACTCACAAATTCAGGGCTGTTGCCTGCTAATTCTGAGCTGATTAGAGAAACCGAAGTAAAAGAGAGATGTTGGCAGCAACCCCTGTTCTTGCTAGTAATGCCAGAACTGGCCATTCCATAGCTCTTGCCAAACACACAGTCCCTTGCCCAGACCAGCCCAAAGCTGGACTTCTCTACACCGAATCTTTCCATCTGGATTGCTCCCAAAATGAAGATGACAGAAGGGTATTTGTAATGCTTGTAATGCTTTGCTTTGCCTTTTCTGGTTTCCAGAACAGTGTTGGCTGAATGAGCTTAAAGAAACTGAGATGGTGCCAGTTACACATCATTATGTGTTTTAACACACTGAATATAAGGGAGAGAAAGTCTAAGGTGCTACCCCGTAGCTTCCACAATGAGAAAAACTTTTCTGTTTCCTAGGGACTGGGCATGCTTTCATGCATGGTAGAAGTGGATGACATTATAGAACTAGTACTTAAAGACGGAAGGTCTTGGGGTTGGCCGTTACATCTTTTAAAAAACTGTCACCTTAAACAATAAAGTATTTTGGTATCTTAAAATTGGTATCTGGTGTGGGGGTTTTTTTCATAAGAACCTATGTATCTAAATGCCAACATAAACTTCCATTCGTTAAAACAGTAATCTCTTATTTCTTTGCAGGGGAATCCTGAATGGTGGACCTTATGGGTAAGATGTTCAAGTCTGGCACTTGGAATGTCATGTTCAATCCTTCAGGGAGGTTAAAGCAATAATATCAGATCAAAACACAGATATGACAATTTAAACTTATCTCTTCTTATCTCCTATAATTCTGTCGCTCAATTACAGTGTGAAGCCCTGGCAGATAAAGCAGTACTCAGTAGCAATCTAAAACCTCATGTAGCACATGTTCAGATGAATGTACTTCAGCATCAGTTACCATTCAATGAATGACATTTTGTTCAATATAAACTACTCAGAATGCAAGAACTGCAATAAAGTTATGCAATTGGTTACAAAAGAAGGTATTAGAAGCTCACCCACTGAGGACTTAATACAAATACAACACATCCGTGTAAGAACAGAAATAGGAAAAGACAGTCCTCAATTATATGTAGAGGGTACGATAGATGTGTGTTGCTGCTGACTGTAAAAGATGATCTGGAGTGTAAACAACATGAGTTCAGAATCACCAAGAGAGCAAACAAAGACAGATAAAAAGGCCAAGGCCAACAGAATTCAATATCCTCCATTTTATTATAGACCTGTACAGAGGGGCTCAAGTCTATCCACCGGTCAGAAATCCATAGGAGAAGGTATAAAATTCTTCTCTTCTCAGAGCAGATCTCTACAGCAAGGAAAAAAAAACAAAACAAAACAAAGCAAAACAAAAAAAAATAAAAAAAAAAAAAACAAAACAAAAAAAACAAAAAAAAACAAAGAAAAAAACCAGCCACGCTTTAACATCACAACTTCCCAACCAAATCAGCAGTAAGTACCATTTTCGGGGAGCTAATAACTCCCTTTTAATAACCTGCCTAGGTCCAATCTGGAATCTGTGCTAACTGTACCCCCCTCTCTCAATTGCTTTCGGGGGAAAAAAACCAGCCACGCTTCCCTGCGAATGTAAGTAACAAAGGATGGTAAGGAATTTAAGCCTTAAGGCTAAAAGATCTTTGGCTTTTAAAAAGATTGTTCATCTGCTTTTCGGGGTGGGGGGTTGTGTGTGTGTCTTTAAAATTGCTCTTTTTGAAAAAACTATACTCTGGTATAGTTTAGAAATCAAAAGTGTACATTCCTAAACATTGAAAATAAACTAAATGAGGCGATTGACAGCATTGACTTTTATTTTTTTAAATAAAAGGCAAAAATCTCACTGACAGCAGCTAGAGAAATAAAGAGACATTTTCTCAAGCTTCATCTCCTGACCTGCATTTCTGACTAGCTTACAAACAGACACAGTCATGGTTTTGCTCTATTCACGCTTTGAGCCAGCTGGACGTAAGACCAGCTTCTTTCCAGCAATCATGTGGCCACATTAGCACAGTTCTGAGCCCAAGCGAATACATCCTGCCTCGCAGCCAGCCTTATTAACTCAGGCCCAGCTACAAACGAGGCAGCCACACATCTCCTACACTGGAGCTGGCTCCCAGCTGGCTGGTGCAGGGCACAGGCAGAGTGAACGTGTCACTGTCCACGCCGATCCATGTGGATATACCCTCAAATGACCCTAGGCATTGCATTGCGTGCTGCAACAAAAGCTATTTTTAAGAATCGGTTCCCCAAATAATTGTACTTTAATTACATAATGTAAACCATATTGGAAACGAAGCAAGAAAATCAACTGGATATGGTAGTGTGAGTTTGTTTGTGTCAACACAGTCCCAACAGTGTGGCACCCTTCTATGAAACAACTTAAACTGAACAGATCCATTAACTTGCTTTATTTTCAAGTTTTTCATTATTATTGAAAATACATACAAAAACTTACATCTTGCCCTGTAGCAGGAAATGGATACTCTATAGAATGCTTCAACGTTGCCATCTAACATTTGTGACCAGGTCATTTCCCGTGTGGCATCCAAAGCGTTACTCTTCTCTTAAAACAGCAACACATGTAAAACATTTTAAAAGATCCAACTGCCATGGGAAAGCTTATCATCGTGTTGCAGTGGTTGCCTTGCCTTCCACACACATTATCTAGCAAACAATGAGGTCAATCAAGAAGGTAAGAGCTACTGAAAGACTGTGATCAACAATGACATATTCCTCCTTTTTGCTTTTCCTTTGGCATTTCTGAACAGTATTTTCTCATGCTAAGTGGGCATTGCTATAGATTTAGGTCCTTCTTCCCCATTCATTGCCCTCCTTTCCTCATGAAAACAGAGGTAAGACACGCTGTCAGTGGGTCAGTGCACTGGCTTTGCATGAGAACAAGCCAACACAACCCCTCAAAATTACTTTTCCAATAGCTCTAAGGCCTTAAAAGTCGTTCACAACAATACTTCTCACATCTTCCGGAATACCTAAAGAGCTCAATAACAGCTTTTTTCAGGTACTGATGCCTTCATGAGTAAAAACAGTAATTGTAAGCATACCTAATGTCATGGTATGTTTACTGACAGTGGGATCTTTGCAGGGATTTCCATCTCTCCTGCCATCTGCTGTGATTTATTTACTGTGTTATAGTCCTCTGCTTCTGTACAAGAGACAGTTGAGTTAAGCAACCAGAATGATAAATGAGGCTCATGAACAGAATTTAAGGGCCATACAAGGGTTCATCCTTTGGGTCTAGCTTGCTCAGTACACTGTGCACAGCAGTGGTCACCTGGTGAAGAACACAAGTATACACACTGTATTCCCAACTGTTGTCAGCTTAGTTGATGTCCTCAGCCTGATATGACCTGACCATTTTATTTGTCTCAGTGGATCCCTCCTTCAAGTACCTGTCCAGTCTCCCATTGAGGTCATGTCAATTTTTGCCTTTACAAACATTGGAAAGAATCTAACATGTTCACTACCTGTTTGGTTTGTCATTCTGAACCAAATTTAAGAGGCCAAAACAGGCATACACTGAGCTAGATCAAAGATCCACCTACCCAGTACTCTTGTTGCCTAAATCAATCCATGTTGAATGCCTGGAAAGGAGCAGAAGACCAGGCAGGACTAGCAATCAGAGATATTTCACCTTGTAAATCTCCTCAGTCTTTGGCTCAGGAGTTTCTCAGCCAGAGAATGGTTACAATTCACCCATCATTTTACCATCCAGTCATTCATGTGCTAATCCACACATTTCATTTTTACAGCCCTTGAAAACACAGGATTATCATCCAACTTCAGTACCTCGCTTTCCACCACTTTTTTTTTTTTTAATTAACTAATTTAGGAATATGTTTAACACTACAAATTCCCATGGTAATCCATTAATTGATCTCCCTTCATTTTGAAAACAGACCATTTTCTCCTACACATTGTTTTGCACCTTTTAACCATTAATCGATTCGTAAGAACAACTTCATATTCCTTGGCAGCTCAGTTTCTTTTAAGAGCCACAGCGTGCAGCACTCTGTAATACAAACAGGTCTCTATTGTGGTGCAAGAACATTAACATCACAACTTCAGAATGGCTCTTCCATAAAACCAGTTTGAAGCAGATCATGCACAAGGAAGCTCAAGAAGCAAGACCAGGGTTAATTTCTATCCTGTAGGATCCTTCTCTAGTCACCCCAAGATGCCTAAAATTTATGGCACCAAGAATTTTAGTCTCGTGATTCCAGTCAATATGACATTTATCTAGAATATTTACAAGAGTACTTAGGCAATCTTTTCTGGTTTGTTTTCTGCTTTTACAGGGTCCAATTTCCCTTATTAGGAAGTGATTGCCATCATCTAGATACTATGGCCCTAACAAGACACATTTCCTGATTAGAATTCACACACGTTGTATATTACTTGTTTTTAAAGATGAATTTTAAGTCTGATTTGACTCAGCATCCTTAAGCAGTGCAAAAGGCTGTTTTCACCTTCCCCACATAATTCATACCTGGTGTTACAGTGTTCACTCTCCTTCTCTCAAATGTCTAACATGCACAGTATGGCACTATCCCAATTTAAACTAGCTGCTCTTATTCTCCTGTTCTGGATTTGGGAGTTTTGTGTTCATGGAGCAATAGATTTTTATTCCTTATAGAGATGCACACACAGATAACTCAGTCAGTGCACACTCCTGTTGGTTGTACAACTGGACTTACTTGTTTGTTTGGCTGCTCTTCACTATTTCCTACCTCACTTTTGTCAGTTCTGTCCTGCTCCATGAAGATACAGAACACATTTATGATTTCACCCCCATAGTATGAACTAACATTGAAAAAGCAACATTCTAACACCCTGTAGTAATATCACAGTAAGAAAAACAAATTTGTACAGAATCTACCTTTAGGCTTAAGCAATATGATTCTTTCTTTTTATATTGGGTGAGAAACCCTTTCTGTAGGTCAGTGGGCATACCCACAAAAGCACTAAACTACCAGGAATTCTAAACTGCTGCCAAGTTACACCTCAATAAAAGCCTACTGAATTAAGACTGATGTTTCTGATGCAAATTGAGTACTAAGTATTTTTTATTTCCTGCACTGCAAACCACTTTAGCAGTTCTTGAGGTATGTAAAGAAATGCTTTTAACAGCACTTCACTAATAAGCAAAGTGGTGTTCATGTACCAGGAAAACTAAACACAATTCAATAAAAATGTTTCACTTTAATAAAAAGTAAGCCCTGGGAGCACTGATCAAAATCAGTAAATAAATATGAAACAAAAATAACCTTCTGCTTTTACATAATTGCATGTGAAAAAAAAAAAATCCATATGCCTTTTGTATCAGTTTGTTTGAAACATATTTTAAATAAACACAGACAGGCCAGCTGAGATTAAATGACCTTTGAAGTCAAGGGCATTTAACTGCCTTCAGCCCAACAGGAGTAAGAATTTACACCTCTGTATCTCAAATAACTGATGCCAACTCATTTGAGATCACGTAAAAGATTCCAAACATTACCATTTCATAAATTAGCAACTCAATTCTACAGATAGGCATCCCCTTCTGATCCAGCTGGATAACAAGTAACATAATTTACTCCCTACTTGTTACCACCTGCTTCAGAAGATCGTCACCTGCTGAGTTTTACTTTGAGGGATCCCAGTTTTAGGACTCCATGCAGGAGGATCTGAGCCTGCTGTGTGCAGGAAGCAGCGTTCATTACTTTCAACAGCTAAGCTCTTTGTCCCTGAGAAAAAGATAAAAAGGCAAAATAAGCCTCTTCAAGGACTCCACCCACGGGATAAGGCACTGGAGGGAAGACGGGGCCCAGGAAACCGGGTTATTAGTCAAGGATCACCTCCTCCAAGTTCAGGAGCTGTCCATCCCAATGAGCAGGACATCAGGCAAAAATGCCAGGAGGCCTGTGGGGATGAACAAGGAGCTCCTAGCCAAACTCAAACACAAAAAGGAAGCAAAAAATCAAGGACAAATAACCAGTGAGGAAAACGGAGATGCTGTCCAAGCATGAAAGGATGAGGTCAGGAAAGCCAGAGTCCAGCTGGAGATGTCAAAGACAAGAAGTACTTCTGTAAGTACACAAGTGACAAAATAAAGGCTAGGGACAATGCAAACCACATGCTGAATGGGGCAGTGGCCCTGGTGACACAGGACATGGAAAAGGCTGAGGTACTTAGTGCATTCTTTGCCTCGGTCTTTATAAGCAAGACTGGCCTTCAGGAGTCTTGGGTCCCAGAGACCAGGAGGGAAGTTTGGAGCAAGGAAGATGTACTTTTGGTGGAAGAAGACTCAATACTCAAAACTGAAACAAAGATGATTCCCTCCGAACATCAAGAAACACTTTTTCACAGGTTGCCCAGAGAGGCTGTGGAGTCTCCATCCTTGGAAATATTAAAAAACCATTGGTCATGGTCCTGGGAAACCATCCATAGGTGGCCCTGCTTGAGCACGGGGTTTGGACCAGTCAACCTCCAGAGGTCCTTTCCAACCTCAACCATTGCGTAATCTCATGGGCTATTACTTGGCTTAAAAAATTCAAATGTGTGCTTTAAGACAAACCTTAGGAGTGGTATCTTCCTGTTGTTCAGCAGTGGCAGTAGCTGGAGACAGCAGCATGTTCAGGTGAAACAGCTGGGCCCAGAAGAGGACCCTTTCCAATCCTGAGCACACGGGCTTTAGCTCAAAGCCACCTCCTTCAATAAGACAAAGAACAGCTCAGTCAAATCCATTCTCTCAGCTGCTGAATGGGTATATAGCATGGATCTTCCAAAAAGTTTTTAAGGGGCTACATAGGGAAGAAGTTAATAATATCTCTCCAGAAGCAGAACTTGGGGGGCTGAGATATGTATGGCTTCTCAATTATTTCTTATTAAGAAAAACATTTCTCTTTAAATTTCTCCTGCTCTCAACTCCTCTCATCTGCCACCTCAGCCCACGAAGCAGGAGAGACAAATGCCACTCCCTTGTGCTGCTTCTCCCAGACAGGACAGCAAGCTCTGGGGGAACGGCAGGAGCGGTGCTGCTCGTGCCGTATGCGCGTATAAGGCAGGTATGGGAGGGTTCTCAGTAAAGAAGCACCCACCACTCTTGCCTCTTCTTTACCTCCAGTTCCCCAGCCCTTCCCAGCTCAATTCCCCTTTCACAGCTGAGGTGCAATGGGTGGAAGGATGTTCTCTCATGCTGCTGCTGCTGAACTTTCCCTGCTCCTACCATGACAGCCCTTGCTCTGTCTGTAGAAATGAAATGGAAAAGACCGGGGAAGCAGAAGCCAGGTAACAAGCACCCGGGCTGATTAACTGCCTCGTGTAACAACTGAGTCTATGACACCTAGACTGCCATGACTCCTGAGTACAGAACTCAAAGAACCTCTAACCCCTTCTCTAAACTTCTACTGTGCTGGAATCCGATTCCAGCTGCTAAAAGAAAAGCAGAAACCCAGCCAACTGCTGTAGGACCACCTGTGTGTGAGTATCCCTCCCAGCCCCTCTTCTCCTTCCTCTTACTGCGCTCTAACTATGCTCCTTCCAAAACAACTGGAGTGAGACCCTCTAGATTAAGAACTGTTGGAATAGAAAGGTCTTCACTCAACTTCTTCCTTCCCTCCCTCCCTCCTACTGTATTGCATCTCAGTCCATAGTCTTAGAGTAGACATGGTACACAGAATAAGCACTGTGGAAATAAAGCACCCCTTACTTTACTCTTCTCTGACTGTGCTGTGTCTAATAGGGTTGACAGGAATTTTTTACATGACCTTTAGGGAGCTTTTTTGAAAAGACAAAGGCACAGATGTAAAGGAATCCAGCAGGTCTGGGGTTTTGTTTGTGGTTTTTTTGTTTTGGTTGGAGTGCGGTTGGGTTTTTTGTTTGTTGGTTTGGTTTTGGCTTTTTTGGTGACACCTATGAGCTGCTTTGGCTTGCAAATTCCTCATTCAAGAAGCCCAGGCAATGTAGCTGGAGGGAAATGGAAATCATCCTCTGTAATACTGTCAGCAAATTACCTTTGTCCTGGGACTGGTTTAGCTTTGGTCACCCTGACTAGAGCCATGAAATACACACTACTCTCTTACAAGTTTTATTCCGCATCTCTCTGCCCCTTACAACCCTGTATTACTATGTGATACATGGGAACAGTTCACTGAGGGTCTCTTGTAATATTCACAATCACCTCATGTCACATCTTCCATTTTAGTGACACTTCCAATTTAGAAGACAACACCCTTCTCCTGAGGCAGTCAATTCAGCAAGTAGTACAGATACATGGACTATATAGTGTGTGTATACATGCACACATAAGATCTACTCTCTCTTTTAAATACTAAATTATGTGGGTTTTCACTACATAATACAAAAGGCACTCACCATCTAAACAGACAGAGAGAGCTCAAGAACTTAAAGACTCTATCTTACCCTGTGCTTCTACAAAACACTTAACTGTTTTCTTAGACAGACTAGTGCCAGGGCCTCACAAAGAAAGTAAGTGTTCAGGAGGGAATGGAGAAAGGGCAATTGCCTTCTGCAAAGGATTGAGAAAGAATTCCAAGCACAAAGATAAAAATCAAAAGAAAATGGAAAAATGAGACAAAGTAGAAAGCCAGAATTTATCCATTACATGCTTCACTGAACTTTCCTGTAATGTGCCTTAACTGCAATAATGTTTATTTGCTCAAGTAGACAAGCCAAGTCTCTAATCTATTAAACTCCACAACTAACATTTGCAAACTACAGGACCCAAAATAAGATATGCATTAACATGCTTAAATTGCAAGTGAACCCACTGAAACTAGTGCCTACGTATTATCTACACAGATCTCAAACACGATCACTTATTTTAAATTTACCATTTAGTTGTCACTGACTCAAACTGACCGAAGTGCCACCTAGGTACTTGCCTCTGGCAGCATGCACACATAAATCTGTTTAAGCACTGACAGGATTGTTAGCTGAGACTTCAGAAGCCCAAACCCTGTATCCTCAAGACATGTATTTCCATGTTTATCTCATCAAGCAGTTCAATCTCCCTGGCAGACTCTGAGGACAGTTTCTTTTACGAGATAAGTTGTTGAAATACTCTTGCCAGGATATGATAGACCAAGGCAAATCACTAATGCCCATGGCAAGTTTAGCCTGACAATGAGACAGGCTCTTTTAAAATACATTTGGCAGTAATGCATCAAAAATTTCCCATCATCCACCTGCATGCCTTGACCCATGATAACTAGGAGACTGAGATGACCCCAGATACTACAGGACATTTAGGCTGGTATAAAAGCAAAGGAATGTACTGGCTCCTTCATCAGCAGTTCATGCCAGTCTATGATTTACACAGGCCGGTCTGGCACACGTTTATGTTCTTGTAAGGGCTTTCTGTAGTTTCGGTTAAATCACTTAAGCTCCTCCCATCTACAAAGAGAATGATGGTATTAACGTCATGTTACAGAAGCACTGTCAGGTCTCACAATTTTTAAATATATATTCAGAACACAGAGTTTATTCTGCTGTATTCAAGCAGAACTCTTCTAAAACAACAAAAGTTTTATCAAGAGAAAGAAAGACCTGGTGCAAAAATCTAATTTTGAAACATAGCGGTTTAATAAATAGAAACTAGTAGTCAGGAACTGTTAAAAGACTGGGGTTACTACAAATGTACTCATATTATACAGCATAAGATCAACTACCTAAAGGTACCAACATTTACAGACAGCTTTAAAAGTTAGAAACTCCTTAAAAACATCTATCAGAAATGTTGAACAAGCTCTCTAAGGGTAATTTTACTTATATATCTCCTTCTAGTGGCAGAACATGAAATCAAATACTCAAAGAATTATTTTTGTTATTTTCTAAAGCTCACACTAAGCAAAGCATCTGAGAGTTAACACTTGTAATATACCAAACATCTGTTCCACAGCTATTAACCCCTCTGGTCAAAATTCAAGCTTTTGTAATTTGCCTAACTAAAGGGTAACATGCCCCAGCATATTTTCCAGAACCAATCCAAATTTATAGGTTGTTCTTACCACAGCAGTATGCAGTATTCTAAAACAAGCTCTAAGAGAAGAATAATTAAAAACACAAAGCTTAACAGAAAATGACACAAAACCTAATGCTTGCTTCCCAAATAAAAATCCTGCCAAACTTACTTGATACGTTCAGAATCAGTGATTTTTCCAGGAGAAGGAAAAACGGATTAGATTACACATAGCTGGACATTGTTAAACACTCGATACGGTGCTACGCTGACATTTATGTTTATCTTATATAAACCGGAGGTTAAGTAGTGGCAGGAAGAAAATGTCCAGTGAACAACCCCAGGATCAGTTTTTATTTAACATTTTAATTAACGACTTTGACACAACGAGCAGAAAGACACTTTCGGCGCAAAACCAGAAACGTAGCATACAGAATGAAAACAGGGGAGAATTACATTACATACACACACACAAAAACCCAAACTCAGCATGAGACTAAGGATTATGGAGTGCAACGTCCTGCACTTATAAAGAAATCAATTTAACACGTTATCTCAGAAATCCCTATGGGATGGAAACCAGAGGGAACCTGACAAGATAAGCAGAAAGCATCAGGCACAGGCCGTGAATATAGAAACCCACTATTTAACCGCTCGTGAAGCAAAAAAAATAACCTCATTTCTCTTTCTTCCACTGAAGGCAGCTTTGGCAAGATTTAATCCGCGGGGGGCACACACAACGCAGGAGGCAAGAGGTACCGGAGAGGGGCTACCGGGCTGAAGAGGGAAATCGGGACCGGGCCTAGCAGGGACGGTGCGCCCGGTCCAACCTGGGAGACGAGGGGCTGAGAACGGGGCCTGACGGCCAGAGCGCTGCCGCTGTGGAAATCCCCACAGGTGGTGGAAAGCCCTCCTCCCCCGGGGCTGCAGCCCCTCCTCACGTCCCCCTCCATCCCGCCCCCGAGTCCTCCTCCTGCTCCCACAGTCCCGCGTCTTACCCCGGCCTCGGGCTCCTCCCCCAGCCGGGCTTCATCCACTTCCCCAGGGCCCCCATCCGGCGGGACTCGGCCATCAAGGCCCACCGCGTAACGGCCTCGGCGCGCCCGCCCCCTACTGGGCGCGGCGCCGTTGCTGCGGCCGTTGGCGGCGTTTCCAGCCGCCTCTGCGGGCGGGAGGCGGCACCGGTCGCCTTCTAAAATGGCGGCGTTGGGTCCATGCGGTGCGCGCTGAGGCGGGAGGGGGGTGGCGGGGAGTTCCCTGGCAACATGGCGGCGGCAGCAGCAGAGAGCAGGGAGGAGGGCGAGAGGCAAGATGAAGCAGAGGAAGAGGAGGTGGAGGTTGGTGGATGTCGGTATCGGGAAGCGCTCGTCGGGCGTTCCCTGGCCGCGGAGCAGGGTTAAGAGAGGGGAAAAAAGGACGCTGTCCCGGCCGGCCGGCCCCCCTCGGGGCGTGTCCCGTCTGTGGGCTCGGCCCGGCCGTCGCTGGTGTTGAGCGGGTCGGGACCGGCTGCCTGTCGGGTGGCAGCCAGGGGCCCTTTGTCTTCCCTGCTGTGGGCTGACAGGGCTCAACACTCGCCCCGGGGACCCAGCGAGAGAGGGGAGGTGGTTTTTCTCCTCTCGCCGTGTTTCTGCGGGGCATCCCCTGGAGCAGGCCGGAGGCGTGAGGAGACGCGGGCGGCCTCCATGGCTGTCCCGGGGCTGCTGGCGGGCACAGAGCATCCCCATGGTCCGTCGGGTTTCTCAGCCTCCTCAAAGCTGGTGTCTCGAAAGCCGTGTCATGGCTGTTTTACATAGGGTTTTCTGGAAAACTGCATTGTCAGAAAGCAGTCTTCCAGTTTCACTTGCTTCCTGCTCCCATAACATCCAAAAATGGCAGTTATTGCTCACCTTGGATGATGATTCTTGAAAGCTCTTCTTGTCCTTGACTAAAAGCATTTTCGAGGTGGCTGTTCTTTATTTTAGTTTTTCTTTTTCTTTTGTTTTTTTTCCCACTTTCTTCACCTCAGACTGTGAGGAATTATGGACAGGAATTGATTGCAAGGCAATGCGTTACAAAGAGTTAAAAATAACCATTTCAAGCAGCGTGTTGCTTAACCTCTTGGTACAATGTCTTATTTAGGTAGGTACTAAAGTTCTAGAAAAAAAAATTATTTTGGAATAGCTATCTGGTCATATTGTTAGAATTAATAAATTACTTCCATATACTGATTTCACCCTTTAAAAATGACTTCCCTTTCTAGGTAGGAAGAAAAGTCCAGGAAACTTGGGTGTGAAACAGGTGTATGATGGACTAGTGGGCTTGCTGCCTTCTCCTGGGTGTTGCAATATCCATCTGCTGTTTTCTCCAGACAAAATGCAGATTCAGTCAGATTTGGGGGCTGCTTATTCTAAAAGTCTGCATCTTTGTGTGCTAATGGGTTTTTTTGGGGTTGATTGTTGTGCTGTTTTATTTGTTTCATTTTTCTCCTAAATTCAAATATACCAGTTACAGATGCACGTTATAAACTTATCTTGTAGGAGCAACTGGTCATGGTGGAACTATCAGGAATTATTGATTCAGACTTCTTAGAAAAATGTGAAAACAAATGCAAGATTTTGGTGAGTGATTACAGCACAGTAGGAAAGGGGTAAGTCAGTACACATGTGAACAAGGGACTCAAGCTATTTCTAAATTCCTTGAAGTTGATAACTGTTAGATTTTTGGTAGAGAACTATGTGCACTGTCTTGGCTGTATTTAGCTGCAGAAAAATATCTAAACTGTATCCTACTTGTAATCAAATCTACCTGTGCTCTCTCCACAGAGTAGGTGTTCCCTGGGATTTTTTTATAATGGACAACTGTTAAAACTCTTTTTTTCTTTTGCTTAGTCCAAAACCAAATGCAGCCAGCCAAAGAAATAGAGCTTTGAATGTTAAAAAACTTAATGCTGCTCTTTCATACTGCTTATTAATTTTCTGTAGTAAAAAAAAAAAAAAAACCACAACCAAAAATGTTTACTGCTATTAATGTTCTCAACCTAATGCAACAGAAAGAGAATCCTAGTGTTTAAATCTAGCGGATGTTAGATATTTGTTCGCTAAAAGTACAAGACAAAAATTCCACAAATTCCTATTGACCTGTGTGATAATCTGTATTTTATGGAATTTCATATAATGCCTCATCTTCAAAACTTTTAGCATATGCATATCTTCATGCTGTGGATAATGTTGATGTTCTTGATGTACTATTAAAAGGTATTTTGTCTAAATTAGTGTATGCTGTTTGGCCATTCATTTTTATCAAAATCTAGTTTGTAGGTATATCTTATATTAAGAGTAATGGGATCCTGGCCTATGCATTTGAAAAAGCTCTGCCACAGAGGAAGGGAATGAGCTGATAGAACTGCTGCCTTACTCTTCCATTCCTTGTTTAAATAAATAAAATCTCTTTCAGAATGTAGATGCATGGTAATCACAGCAGCTTCTGTGACCTTGCAGTTGCGCTTCTGGTGCTGGTGTGATGCTTCATGCCGGACTTCTTTTCCAAAAAAATTTGAAAGTTCTCCTGCTTTTACAGTATTAATTGGAGCTTAGAAAATACCATCTTTTTATTTTTCCCCATGTAATTATGTATATTTTTATTTGCTAATTTAAACCAGAGGCTAAATTAATTTCCTAGAGGAAATAACTGTTATTTTCTGTAACCTAAATAGACAGTTGGCTGCAGTTTGCTCTAAATTTCTTTGGCCCTTTTTAACATCTAGAGCATTTTCTATACCAGTTCAGCATTGTTTGGTTTGTTGTTATTACTAGAACAGTATTATCTGGTATATACTTTGTATTTAGTATACTTAAAGTAATATGTATGATGATAGACTGAAACATGGTCATTACATTTTCTTATTATTTTTTTTACAGTACACTGATTGTTAATAATGTTGGTGAAACCCTTTGTAACATTTGTTACTGCTTCTTAACTAAACCTCTTACAAAACCAGAAAGAAAACTCCTTCTCCTCCACTCCTGATGTTTAACATTGCATAAGACCTGAGTGACACTTGTAATGACTAAATCTAGTTTAATAAATTTTCAGAAAACTAACAAATATTAATTTAATTGTATGTCTTGCCACTCTTTCAGGATTCTGTTACCTTCTGTAAAATCATGGCCTCTGTTATGCTCTCTTACCCACTTCTGTAAATCCTGTTTAAAAGATGTGTTTTTCTTCACATGAAATTGATAGTTTGAGAAAGCTTTACAGTCTGGAATCCATTCCTTTAATACCAGAAGAAACTTTTTATTTCACATTTACAGTGTTAAGGAATACTTATTTTACTGTTATTGTGTTATGTTGGTTTTTACACTAATTGTCTTTTCAAGGCATTGATGTAATCTGGATTTTTCTACATCTGTCTTCTCTAGTCTCACAGCAAGAAGTTTGCCCAGACTAATGAAGACCTGACATCTCTGTGATTTCTTTGTCCCTCTTTTTGCAGGGAATAGAGACAGAGAGGCCCATTTTACAAGTGGACAGATATGTATTTGCAGGAGAATATGAAGGTAGGAAAAATGATGTGGATACAATCTGTCCTTTTTCATGTGACCCAAAGAACTTTCTCAATGCTAGTTAATTGCACTGTGAATGGAGAACACGGGCCTGTGAGGTGCTGAAGTTCTGGGTGGTGCTTGTGTAATACTGTACAGAGCAGCACCAGTCTTCAGTTCACTGCTAAATTAGCTGTGCACCCATGTCACTTACTGGAAAGTTCTCCCATTTGCCTTATGGGTACAACATCCATCCGGAAGTAGATGATCTGGAATCCTCCCTTGTAGTGGCTTTCAATGACCATGGTCCTGCTGTCTGTTTCTGACTTGGCAGTGGGGTTACCAGGGCTGGGCCTTTGCAAGGGGATGGAATTCAGAACATTCACAAAGCTACACCAGTGGGTGCAGTATCTACAGCTGATACCAATTAGTCTCTAAGACCTTCTCACTTTGTTTTCCACAGATACCTTGGGAACCTGTGTAGTTTTTGAAGAAAACACAGAACAAGGTAATGGTTGGGATTTCATGTCCTGTTCATTGTGGTAGCTTGGGAGGTTAAAAGTGATATTTATCTTGCTTCAGTTAATAGTGGAATTCACTATAGTGATTGGGGTTTGGGTATTGTGTTTTTTCCTTTCTTCATAGTAGATGCAGAAGGTAACCAGAAAGTACAGCTGAAATACAAGTGCCACACAATGAAGAAGTTGAACATGACACGGACACTTTTGACAGAGAAGAAGGAAGGAGAAGAGAATGTTGGTGAGTGCCTGTCCTTTTTTATGTGTAAGGACATGGATGGATTATGCTTAGGAGTGTCAGCCTTGATTAAGTATTTGATTCGAGAACATGCGGGAAGTTAGAGAAGCTTTCTTCATTAGGCAACAAATACGGGTATGTAAATAGAAAAATACAAAAAGGTGAGAGATTCCTTCTGACCAGTGCTGCCTCTAGCAGTGGTTAGTAGATTGCTACAGAAGAGTGTAAGAACAGGTCAAGCATGTGCTGATGCCTGCTATGTCTTTTTTGTCATGTAAAAGTTTTGCACCAGGTCTGAAATCAGAGGTGCTGGTTAGTAGTTCTTCATTGGTTTGTTTGGTTGTTTTTTAACTTATGTCATTTTTTCTAATGAGTTTTTGAGTCTCTGTAATTGTTGAAAATCTGTAGTATCTCAAGTAAGAAGTTCCATGTTATATGTACTACAACTGAATTGTTCTTACTGAATTCACAGTTAACTGCGAAGTACTTTAACATCCTTGCAAAGGCACCCCCAGCAGACCATTCATACTGATTTTATTCTGTAGGCAGATCTCAGTGCTTGTATATTTGCTTTACGTCAGTGGTGGGGTTTTTGTACAGAAGTCAGTGCTTTTCCATAGTCAGGTATTGAGTATTTGGCTATATATTTATTAGCCAGACATTCAGTAGTATTCATTAACTGTACCCTGTTGCTTTTAGTTGGTTTTTGTTTGTTTTGTTGGGTTTTTTTTTGAATTCAAGTCAGTTTTCTGCTTCATATTTTAAGAATTTGTAGCCATTTTACATCAAATATGGGCAGTCAGGTGGATGTTGGTCATAGGAAATATAACATGAATTTTCCTTCTTTGCTTCAGGTGGAGTAGAGTGGTTACAGATCAAGGACAGAGATTTTTCCTACAGCAGGCCTAATATGATTTGCAGCTTTCTGCGTGAAAAAGAAGATTCTGAGGAGTCAGCTCAGGCCCAAGACAAATTGACTGAGGAGTCAGAGGGAGAGGTGAGTGGCGGAGGAACTTCTGATGTGAATTGTGATCTGGAGAAGCAGCACAGCTTGGAAATAGAAGCCTCTCTTCCTCTTCCTGACAGCCCTGCTTCTCAGGCAGAGGATTCTCCTGCTGGAAGTGTTGCCTTAGACAATGCCCTTCCATGATACCAGCTGTGGTCTTGTCAGGATTTCTTCATGAAGTTAAAGGGCCAAGTTTTAAATGTCAACTTCTGCAGGCAGTGATGTGAATTCCAATTTATCTGAGCAATTAATAGTGGAAAATCGGGTGTTGTGTGTTCTTGTGCGTTGCTTTTATGTTTGGATTATATTGGGGAGGGCTTATGTCTTTTTTTAAAACATGCTGATTGGAAATGTGTATATACCTACCTCAAGTGTGAAAAAGAGGAAATGGTTACATAATTTAAAAAACACCTACCTTAAAAAAATTCTGATGTATTGTACAGTCTGGGACATTTTGTAAAAAGAAAAAAAAAATCACTGTTTAAAATAAAGTGCTGAATTTTTCAAGCATGGCTTCACCTTGTGTGCCATATGCAGCTGCATACTATGTCTTTACTGATTTCGCCCAAAAAAGCCCAACAAATTCCCTGTTTCGTGTAGAGTTCAGAATTGCTGGGCGGGGAGTGTTTTATGCCGTGAAAAGGTAGTGGGTGCGGGTGACAGTTGGAAGTGGGATTGTCACCGTAACCCTCTGTGGCTCAGGTCCCTGGAGCTCCTGCCCAGGGTGGGTATCAAGCACACTTCCTGTGTGTGGTGTGACAGCTGTTTTAGGACTACTGGTACAACCATTTTCATTGTTAGCACTTAAAAAAGGCAACTTTGGAAGAGAGTGG
The DNA here is from genome assembly GCA_013400055.1 of Nycticryphes semicollaris. Lineage (NCBI taxonomy): Eukaryota > Metazoa > Chordata > Aves > Charadriiformes > Rostratulidae > Nycticryphes > Nycticryphes semicollaris. Next base: position 599,960 of record VXBJ01007336.1, read on the forward strand.
GATTTTGCTGGGGATTTTGGCTTTCTTCTACCTTCTGGTTTTCAAGTGGCACTCAACAGCCAACTTAAGGGACAAATGCAATGACTTGGAGCAAACCTGAGCAGCTCTGAGCAGCTAACCCAAGGCTGCGGGCTGGGGACTGACTCAAAGGTTTTTCAGATTAAAAGTAGGTATTGGTTGATGTTAGTGATGTTAGCGATTTTAAGCGGAAATAAGTCTTTGGCGTTTGGTTTCTGCTGGGTGTAAGGTCGTGTTTTCCAGTCGTAGCAGCTGCAACGACGGTCTTCCCGAGTAAGTAAATATTGGGGGGAAATTGGGCTTAAAAAGGCACGCTTTAGCCACACAACGTTAATGCAGTCCCTGACGCACCAGGGTAAGCGAAAAGCTCAGAAACCTGTTCCTCCGCCGCTGCCGCCGTTACGTACCGTTGCGTAACGGCATCGGTATTTGTTATTTATCCGTATTAATTACTTCGCACGCACTGGGTAGCGCGGACTCGTCACTGAAGCTCTGGAAAGCAGCGCCTCACGGCACCGCCTAAAAGCCGTGCCCCGCCCCGTCCCGCCCCGCCCGCGGCGCGGATATGACGTACCGGATGATGTTTGCCTGACGGTGGCAACGTGAGGCGCGCGCGTGAGGTGGCCGGGCAGCCATGGACGCGCTGGACCGGGTGGTGTGAGTGTGGCGGGGGGGAGGGGAATGGCGGGGGACGCGGAAAGCGCGGCGGAGCCGGTCAGCCCCTCGCTGGGGCGTAAGCTGGGCCCGGGGCGGGGGCAGGTCAGAGAAGGGTGTTCAAGGAGGGAGAAAAGGCCCATGGAAACGGGCGGAAAGGTGGAAAAGCGAGGGTTGGTGGCGTTTTGTTGCTGGTGAGACCGCCCTTATGCAGTCGGTGACCTAAAGGTGACCGTCTGGTGTTGAATTTTGCGTGTTTCTATTCGCTCGAGAGAACCGTCTGTCTGTGGTTGGAAGTACCTCTGCGGGGTTTTTTCGTTTGGTTGGTTTTCTGGAAGAAAAATCACTACATTGCTTCACGGAGAGGACATGAAAAGCTTTACATTCATCTGGTGGAGAAACGTAGTTCTTCTCGGTGGTTCCAGGTGACCAGGACACGGGGGCAATGGGCACAAGCTGGAACACAGGAAGTTCCATCTCAATATGAGGAAAAACTTCTTCGATTTGAGGGTGACAGAGCAGTGAAACAGAGCCCCAGAGAGGCAGTGGAGTCTCCTGCACCGGAGATACCCAAAACCCACCTGGATGTGTTCCTGTCCAGCCTGATCTGGCTGACCCTGCTTTGGCAGTGGGGTTGGACTTGATGATCTCCAGAGGGTCCCTTCCAGCCCCAACTGTTGTGTGATTCCTCAGCCATGTGGTTATTGATTTATATAAGCTCCCTGCCCCTGCTGAGGCTGGTGTATTTCACCTGAGGAACTCACCGTGCTGCTCTGTGGTTGGTGCCAACAGATAGGCCATACTGGAACTTTTATTTCCCATGGTGTTGATGGAACTTTGTTTTCCTTCTCACATGCAAGTCTATGAGGGGGAGGAAGAATGCCAGGCACCAGTATAGGTTAGGAGTGAACCTGCTGGAAAGCACTTCTGAGGAGAAGCATCTGGGGGTCCTGGTAGACAGTAAACTGTCCATGAGCCAGCAATGTGCCCTTGTCGCCAAGAAGGCCAATGGAATCCTGGGCTGCATGGGGAAGAGTGTGGCCAGTAGGTTGAAGGAGGTCATTCTCCCCCTCTACTTGCCACTGCTGAGGCCACAACTGGAATACTGCATCCAGTTCTGGGCTCCCCAGTTCAAGAGAGACAGGGAACTGCTGGAGAGAGTCCAGTGTAGGGCAACAAAGACAATTAAGGGATTGGAGCATCTCCCTGATGAGGAAAGGCTGAGAGAGCTGGGACTCTTTAGCCTGGAGAAGAGAAGGCTGAGGGGAGACCATGTTAATGTTTGTAAGTATCTAAAGGGTGGGTTGAACGAGGACAGAGCCAGACTTTTTTCAGTGGTTCCCAATGACAGGACAAGGGGCAACGAGCACAAGCTGGAATATAAGAAGTTCTATTCAGATGTGAGAAAAAACCTCTTTACGGTGAGGGTGCCAGAGCACTGGAACAGGCTGCCCTGGGAGGCTGTGGAGTCCCCTTCTCTGGAGATCTTCCAAGATCTGCCTGGATGCAGTCCTGAGTAATGTCTCCTAGGTAATCCTGCTTTAGCAGGGGAGTTGGACTAGATAATTTCTAGAGGTCCCTTCCAACTCTGATGATTCCGTGATTCCATGACTCAAGGAAGGAGCTGGTGAGAGGGAAGCTTGCAGCCTGTACTGACAGGCTGTGGGGATTCTGGTGTGGCTTAAGCTCTAAATTAGCAGAAACTGAAAAGCCTGAGAGTGTAAAATCATCCCTGCTAGCATGGGGGAACAGAGAGGAAGAGGAGTAGCAGGAAAACACATTCCTCCAATACTGGGCTTTTAGCATGGATCGCAACTCTGCAGGTTGGGATTAGTTTGAGAGATGTTACTGGAACGCAGCTTGTTCCAACTTGCTTTGTTTAAACTGTTTTTTTGTGGTGTTGAGTGTTGTTGTTACTAATTTTAAGCTTTTGACTGTTAATTTACTCTTGCAGAAAGCCTAAAACTAAGAGAGCAAAAAGGTTTCTTGAGAAGAGAGAACCCAAACTTAAAGAAAACACAAAAAATGCTATGCTTATAAAAGGAGGAAACGCAAATTTAACAGTGACTGAAGTGCTTAAGGACATTGTAAGTTGTTGGACGCAGTCAGCAGCCTTTAATTATATAACCTTTAGAGCTACACCAAGAGTACCTTCCTTTCTCTTTTTCTTACGATTTTCATATTCTCTGCTTCAAGATCAATATTTTCATACCCATCAAGGAACAGGAAGAGTACTCCAAAGGTGTCATTACCTGCCCATTGATTATTGTCTTCCTGTTTCTTCTTTGCCAGAAGTTTTGAGCTCATTCTTTTCATTATTTTTTTTTGTTGTTGTTGTCTGGTATATGAGGTGAAGTGTTGCAAGTCCATTTGAAAAGAAGAGAATTAGGGTCTGTATCACACAGCTGAAGTCACATCCCAGAGTCCTGTAAACTGCTTGTGTGTATTGATACAGAGCTTTCAGGCTCTCCCAAGTCTTAAACTTGTCTCCTAGGTCCATACCTGAAAATATTATAGCTGTTCCTGCACTCCTTTCTCTCCTTGCTTTGCTGTTTTCTTACCATCTTATGCTGATGATAATCAGCTGCTTGTTCACTCCCTGGTTTCCCACTAGAAGCAGAGAGATTCCATTACATGGCTTTGATTTCAGCTGTTTCTCAGGTACTTTGATTTTTCTTAATGTCTAGAAATAAACATTTCTGTGATTAGTTTTGAACCAAGATTAGCACTCCTAACTTGACGGGTGGTATTGTGAGCAGACCTTTTGAAGGGACTAATTTTCTAGATTGATTTGCACAAACGATTGCCGTATTTCACCTGATCGTGTAAATGGTTGGGTTAGAAAACAGTGCTGTGTGCTTAAATGTATCAGAGATAACACTTGTTTAACTTTGTCTTTTGCAGTATGCTGTGAAGAAGCCTTTTGCTGTACTGTATAAAAAGTAAGTGGTCTTGCTGTGACATCCTGAAGTCGTTCCGACCAGACAGCACGTGGTAGTTTCAAAGCACGACCAGTGATGCTGGTGTGGGGGCTGGAGCAGTGGGAGGGGTTGCAGAAGGTGGCTGAGATTCATCACCCGTTTCTGTAGGCTGGAAACAAGCTGCAGGTGATCAGTGCTGGTGCTGAGCCCAGTTCTGTGCCCGGTGTTACGGAGCAGGATTCAGCAGACTCGAACACTTGGGCTTCTCTGACTGATGTGTGCAAAACAGGCAGCAAGGTTCTGTGTTCAGGGGGGAGGGGAGGCTGGAGTTTCTTATATCTGAATTCTTACAAATTGAAGATACAGGTAGTATTGATAGATACGTCTTGCTCACGATGGGAACCCAGTATCTGTATGGATGTAGTGCAGAGATGTTAATTATAATAGCTACTTTTAATGTTGGATGAACAAGCAAAGGCAGTTGTTTATGACGTGTCACTGGTGGTGGTTGGGAAGTCAGGCCCCAGGAGACCAGAAACCTGGAGGAAAAGCTCTTAGAATGGCAACGGAACTCCTGGCAGTATTCATGTGGCTTAGGGTTGGAACTAAAACTGAACCTCTAATGCTGTAGTTTCTAGCAGAATGCAGAATCTTAGTGTTATCAAACTAATTAGAAGTGCTTATTTGGGCCTGTACTCTTTTTTAATGTGTTTTTTTTCCCCCTTTTTTCTTCCTCTCAGGAAAAATATTACTAGGCCTTTTGAGGACCAGACATCATTGGTAAGTGTAAACCACATCTTCTCTTACGACATTTTACAGCCTTAAAGTCATGAAGAACTACATTGGAGAATAATTTTCTATTACTCTATGAGGAACTAGATGAGAAACAAAGTTTATAGGGAGTTTGGATAAGGTGAAGGTAGGGCTATGTATAGATTTATGGTGACAGGAGGTATTTTTTTCCTCTAGCTGCAAGACAGAATTGTCATGTTGTGAGGACTTTGTCCTTACCATAAATGCCTGTTTCTGTAAACTGACAGGCAAATCTAGGAGGCTCTAACGCTGTTAAAAGTAACAGTGCTTGATATGAAAGGAAGTATAAGGCATTTTATTTTGGTTTTCTAAAAGTCAGTTCTTTAACATGCCAGAGCTTATGATCATGTTTTCAATTTGGTGAATTCACAGGTTTAAATAGTTAAATGAGAGGGGTCATAGCTTTCTGTGACATTTCCTTGCATTTGAATAGAGGAAGAAGAGCCCAGCAGGGTACCATCAATTCCAGTTGAATTCAAGTTCAGTTTCAGCGATTTCAGTTAAATATGGATTAAGGGTCCTTTTTTAAAAAGTGAGGGCAGCCAATAGTAAGTACTAGAGGAGCTGCTGTTTAGACAGTTGAGTTAAAGTATTTTTTATATGTTAGGAAAAAAAAAAATCACTGTGCTTGCAGCATAGATACACTGGCACAGAGTGTCACTTAGTCTGCATTGATGCCGATGCTGAGGAGTTGTGTTATGTGCCTCTCTTCTGTTCCTGGTGTGAAGCACAGTAACACAGCCATCCCTAACATACCTTGAGTGGAATGGAAAGCTTACTGCAGGCAGCGAGGAAAGATTTGTGACATTATTTGTGAGGCTAAAGCAACTGCAGTCCCCTGGGTGGATGACTTGGTTTCACAGTCATATAGGAAGTAGCTGACCACTGGTTTAAACTTCTGATAATTTCAGGGAGAAAGTGACAGCTAAAATCATTCTGATATTTTAAAATGAGGTCCTACAGGGAAATTTAATTCTTGTAACCTCAAAACAATGGGGCTGGGCCATTGAGAACAGTGTTGACAAATAATCAGAGACTGGGAAGGTGTAGAAAGTCACATCAAGTTAGGTGTTTGGTTGTTTAATTTGGTTACAGGCGTTATTTTTAAAGGGCAATTTGCAGTCTATGCGATGTTGCAATATATGCAGGACATGTTTGAGGCATTTGAGTTTGCTGCATCTTCTTTGTAAAATATAAAGCTGTTAGAGAATTTACATTTATCAACACATAGTGATAAACAGAGCTGTATGAGCAGGTGTTTCAAGAGGAGGTCGCTCTGGTCTGTTCTTGACCTGTCTCCAGTCAGTATTTTTCAGGGACCTGCTGGCAGAGCTCAGTGCTGAGCTGTGATTTGTATAGGCAATTAATCCAGCCTGGGATTGCTCTTGGGGGTGTCCCTCCTGACCTCCTAGAGGAACAGAGCTGCAATGTCCTTTCCGAGCTGCTGCTGTTGCAGGGGTGGGAGGAGATCCAGTGGCATTTCTGCTTCACAGCTCCTAAGTGCTAGTATAGAAACTCTGGTATTGCTGGGAAGTACTGCATAAATGATGTGTGTGTATGTAGGAACCACGGTTGATACATAGAATGAGGGGCTGCCTTGAGAAGTAGCAGCGCATAAAAAGGCTTTGGAGTTGGACATCCTCAGAAAGAATTGCTGTAATACTGTCTCTGGACATAATACAATACTAGGTTCTCCATCTACTTCTGTGATAGACACTGCTGGCTTGGTTTTAAGCAGCATCTTAGTCTTAAATGATAAATTAAAATTAAGTTGCTCTGCAGTAGGACTCTGGTGACCAAGAGTGAGAACATTAGATATTTGCAGATGTTCCTAGGCTTGCTATTGAGGGAATTAACTTGTTGTTAAGAAGCTGTTAGGTAAAGCTGGTATGTTGTGTAAGGCTTACATGGGTGACTAGAACAAGGCATTGCAACTGCAGCCAACTTGCAAATACTTTTTCTTCAGGCAAGAAGTAGGTAAAGGTGTCTTATACAAAAACAAATAATGAAGTATTATGAAAAAGCACAAATAAAACGGCAACCAAAAATATGCCTGGCTTGATCTTTTAGACTGCAATAGGAAATAACAATTTATTTCTTTATTTTTATTATTTGGAGGTTGGATTCAGCTGTCAATTTTAGCTTATTTAGCTCTTCTGATGGGTGCAGTCACTCTTCTCATTAAGCAGCTCCAGAACTCACATGTTTGTGACGTGTACTTTCACCAAATACTTTAAACACTGCAAACTGGAACTCATGAGTTTTATTCTTTTCCTCAATTGTAGGAATTTTTTTCCAAGAAATCAGATTGTTCTTTGTTTCTGTTTGGCTCTCATAACAAGAAGCGACCTAACAACCTGATAATAGGTAATGTGTCTTGCTTGGGTTTTTATTTGGATGAAATGTCTAGTTTTCAATGAATATTTAAGTAGCTGGATTTTCTTTTTTTACTGTCACAGGTCGCATGTTTGACTATCATGTCCTAGACATGATTGAGCTTGGTGTTGAGAAGTTTGTATCCCTAAAAGATGTGAAGGTAAGGAATTGCTGCTTCGGTATTTCAGTGACATCTACTGGTGGATTACTTTTTTTTTTGTGCATTGGCAGGTTTTTTGTGCTTTGAATTAAGGACAGGAATTGTTTGAACAAGTGTTTTATGCGATGTATAAGGATTGTTAATTTGTGTACCCCAGAACGTTATTTTCATGCTCTGCTTTTTATTTAATTTTGGTTGTTTTGAGTGAGCATGCAACTTGCTTTGCAAATTCTTCTTAGGCTTGGTTTGTTTTTAATATTTTTGTTTTTAATTAGAGTTACATTTACAAAATTCCTTACGTTCTGATCATGGGAGGTTCCTATATAACCTGGTGTAGGCTTTTAAAACTGATATCCATCTTCTCAAATTATAACCAAAGAGGGTCACTTTGACTGAGGTGATTCTGAAACTCTCTTTAGCTTTCAGTAGCACATAAATGTCACTTTTTTCAGGGAACTATACTTAATTCAGACAGGGAACTAACATCTTGATTATTTAAACTTGGAGAAAATTTGCCTGTTATGGCCACGGTAGAATCATTTTGGCAAGACTAAAATGTATTTCATATGTGTGTGGTTTTGTATCAAACAATTCATGCATTGCAAAACCAAGGAATTTTTATAGTCCCCATTTTCATCACAATGTACAATTTGTCAGGAAAGTCTAGAAGGACAGTGAATCATAGAATGGTTTGTGTTGGAAGGGACCTTAAAGAGCATGTAGTTCTACCCCCTAATACCTTTCTTCTGATCTAAATCTCCCCTCTTTCAGTTTAAAACCTTTGCTTGTTGCTACACTCCCTGATAGAGTCCCTCCCCATCTCTCCTGTAGGCCCCCTTTAGGTACTCAAAGGCTGCTGTAAGGTCTCCATGGAGCCTTCTCTTCTCCAGGCTGAACATTCCCAGCTCTCTCAGCCTGTTTTCATAGGAGAGGGTGCTCCAGCCCTCTGATCATCTTTGTGGCCCTCCTCTAGAGTCGCTGCAACAGGCCTATGTGTTTCTTATAACTGGGGCTCCAGAACTGGACACAGTACTCCAGGTGGGATCTCACCAGAGGGGAGTAGAGGGGCAGATTCACCTCCCTCAACCTGCTGGCCATGCTTTTGATGCAGCCCAGGATGCAGTTGGCTTTCTAGGCTACTAGTGCACATTGCCAGTTCGTATCGAGCTTCTCATCCACCATCACTCCCAAGTCCTCGGCAGGGCTGCTCTCAATCCATTCTCTGCCCAGCTTGTATTTGTGCTTGGGATTGCCCTGACCCATATGTGCGACCTTGCACTTGGCCTGGTTGATCTTGGTGAGGTTTGCACAGGCCCACCTCTCAAGACTGTCCAGGTCCCTTTGGATGGCATCCCTGCCCTCCAGCTCTACACAGCTTGCTGTTGTCAGCAAACTCAATCCCACTGTGCACCTGCATTGGAGAAACTACCTTTTCTCTAAAGGTGAATCTTCCCCTTGAAATCAGATTGCTTGCAGTGTGTATCTTTACAACACTCTTTGTAGCGGGGAAACTGTAGTCAAGTACTTGTATTTTTTGGCCAAAACTAGGATTGGGTGATTGACTAAACTGTCTTTTGAGCCTTTTTCATGTACTCTTCAGTGTCAGAAGTACAAGAGAATTTTTTGCCTCTAATTTTAGTTTTCTTATTAGGAGTTGTAGTCAAATTCACTCTTGTTTCACCACAAGGTGTTATCTCATACATTTTTTATAGTAAAGAATCTCCTTTTTTTTTATCCAGCACAAAGAATAATACAATTCACCCGTTTAAAAACAAAGTCCTTCCATACACATACAGCATTGTTCAATGAAAGAATCTGTTCTGTCCCTATTGATGATGGGTCACAAGAATGTTTTCATTCCATGTTGAATGGGTAAGCACCTATTAAATCAGTAATATGTTCCCTAACATGGTCTGAATATTTGTTCTCTTCAAATTCTTACTCCACAGAACAGTAAATGTCCCGAAGGAACAAAACCTATGTTGATATTTGCTGGTGACATGTTTGATGTAAATGAAGAATACAGAAGACTGAAGAGCCTTCTTATTGGTCAGTATTTTGATTATTTGAGCAGTAGGATTGCATAAAACTGTAGTAATAGGATCTGTTGGGAAAGGCCAGTTTGCCAATAAATGTTTGCTTATGTTCAGCACAGAAAGAAAAACAGGCACTTGTAAATCTCATGTCATGAAAGTTAACAAATCCTGACTTCTAGAAAAGGGAAAAAAGACTAGTCTAAAACACTTTGAAGTTGCAACTTTATGTTCATTAAAATTCAATTTTTGACTGTGGGAGAACTGGCATTTTTCAAAAAGTCTTTGCCTTGTCATTTACTGGATCATCACTTTTCTAATCAAGTAGTATTTTTAGAGTGTCTCATTTGAGATTGGGACTTTAAGTTCAGAAAGTGGGATATTTTTGCTTAGGAAAAAAAGTCAAATCAGTGTCATTGACCTTGTGGTTTTAGACTGAGAGCATTTTCTGTTGGAAACGTGAGCAGTTCTACCAGAAGGTGCTGTTGATTATAGAGTGTTTGGAAAGAACGTGTGCAGTAAAACTGAGCCGTAGATAATAGCTGTGTCCTAACTTCAAAGCAGGCTCAGAGCTTAGTAAACACACTGGTGTAAAGTTTGTCACTATCTCAGGGTTGGAGGCTCTAGAAGATAAAGCATGTTGTGGTTTATTTTTTTCTAGGTAATGACAAAAAATGATTACACTTTTCTTAAGGTTGCTTTTTGGGACATAAGAGTCAGATGGTACTGTTTCTCTTGACATCTCATACATATATCTCTTGTATCTCTTAAAAAATATGTCTTGCTGGCTAGAACTAGATCCAGTAAGTATGGGGGTGGTGGTTTTCTTTTTAATAGGTTTCCTAAAAGTAGATTGCCCTATTTTTTTATTTATTTTTTTTTTCCCCTTAAGATCTGGTAAAATACTGAAACCAGCCCAATAAGAACAGTCTTGGGTCCTTCAGTTCTGTTCTTGGCTTGTATCAATTCATAGTCTCACAGCTTTGCGAAATCTCCCTTTTCGTATAAAATAAACACTGATTGGGCTCTTTTTTTCTAGGCACTGATAAATGATTGCTCTTTAGAAACAGACCTTAGAAACGTGGTAATTTATTTTTTCCTCTTAGTCTTATAATTCCTTAAAGAAAGGTGCTTAAACTGGAGTGAGACTGAAAAGGGAGCATGGGAGGAGGAAAAATGCATCCTCTCAATACAGCTGACTGTACTGACTTGGGGATAGATGGAAGACCAGTAATATAAACGTTTGAAGGCGGGTGGATATTGAACACAAAGTAATGTTTTAATTTAAACATAATAATTTAAAAGAGCTTTAATACTGCACATGTGTGTCGCCGTTAATGAATGTTTACACTACGGGAAGTAGATGCGTTATTTTCTGAAGCGTGTTGTGCTCAGGCATCTGCGCAGTGTTGGTGACTGGCATCCAGATACACTCGTGCACCCCCTGAGCAAACAGCTTGATACCTTAAATGGAAGACGTGCATCATTAGTTGCCAAATAGCTAACTAGCCTTTCCTGTCCTATTTCTTCTGATGTTCCTCTGTCCTTTTCTCCTCTCTTACTTATTTGCCTCTAATGACTCTGCAGTCAAATGTACTCAATTCGACACCCAATCTTTCTTCTTGAAAGTACTCCAAGAACTCTGGGCCTTAATGTTCTGCTGACTTCTATGAAATACCTAGATGCATAACAGTAGACAAAGGAGAAGGTAAAGGAATCCAGCTGTTTATAGCTTGAAGGTATCACTAACCAATTAAAATCATTTGGGTAATAATTTGACCTAATTCAAAATTGCCCTTAACTGATAGGGAAGAACTGGTTCTTTCTGTTCCCGCAAAAGACAGTGCTTTTAAGCTGCCACTCTGTGACTAAGAAAGAAAGAAAGACAAATGTCTTTATAACAACAACAGCAAATATTTTGTTACTGTAGCAGTATTGTTGGGATCCCAGAGGGAATATTAGTTCACTAACAGCTTCTTGTTGCCAAAGCAATGTGATGCCGGTTAGGCTGGTGAACAAATAAGCCTCATTGGCCTTTGTGGTATCAAAAGAGTTTATGCATGTTTGTGATATCATCTTACAGAAGTGTCTTAGTAAAATTAAAGGTAAGGGTGAGTTATTGTCTTCATGGTAACCAAACCCTGTACTCTGCTTAATTTGTGAAGGTTCAGAAGTTATTCAGGAGAAATAAACGGCAGCTGCATTTTTCTTTAGAGCCCTGGAACACAGAGACGTGCCATTCTTTCTCTTTTGGTTTTTGTTGTCGACTGATGTGGTAGTGTAGGAATTAATTTACAGTCTCAGTTCTTGGAACACAGTTCATGAAATTCTAATAACTTATTATTATGCTTGTATTTATAAAATGTTTCATCTCTTACAACACTGCCAGCTTTCTAGTTCTGTTATTGCACACCCATTTAATCTTAAAAATGGCTAAGTGCTATGTGCCTTGCTTATGCACTTTCTAAAATCTTGGTTTCCAGGAGCCCTCTACAGTTTTAGATTGACCATCAGCTTGTTCTTCATGCAGCCTTCCTCACACAGACCTTTTGGAGTGTCTCAAAGATTTGTGGGTTCCTCCTAGCCAAGAAAGGGGATGGCTGGGAAATGTCTGGGATACGGTTTGAACTCCTAATGCTAACCATAGCTACATAGGTTAGAGTGTTAGCAGCTTTTGGATATGAATTAATACAAAAAGAAGTCTATGGACTCGTGTTCCAAAGTAATTTAGAAATTTAATCTGGAAATGGAAAGATTCTGTGAAGCTCTCTGCAGGAAAAAGTAAATCAGAAGTTCTGGAAACGTGTTGAGCACAAGGGGAGAAAGAACTAGGAATGGAAAGAAAGGAGAAAGCAAGTCTCTAGTCCAAGCAAAGCAAGAGTTGTAAATTAAGAGAACATTAAAAACTTCAAGGTACACTGAAGCGTAAGGTTTCTGCAGCTGTTCAGCATTGCCAGGAAACAGAAATTCCTGACCACCTGCATTTGTTTGGAAGAAATCATCCTGTGTGTGAAAAGATGTATGATGCCACAGGAAAATATGAAAGGGGGATGTTGCCAGTAAAACCACTGTAAATGTAAGCTTGTGTACCAACAGAGAACTAGGTGAAGAGAAAATGTATGGCAGAGACAAACAAAATATTTCATTTGCAACTTTTCCTCTAACTAAAAGCTCAGCCCACAAGAGGAGGAGAGAGAATATTTAATTGACCAAGGAAATTTCCTGGCCAGACTCCAGCTGATACCTGCCAGCAAGACTTTGGTTTGGATGTCACTTCAGTGCTGATACTCTTGAAGAAGGTAGTGGAGGAAAAGACAACTGGCTGAGGGATCTGAAAGTGGGACAGAACGGAAAAGACTGATGTGTTTTGCATCTGTTAGCGGTTCTCCTATGTTTCAGCAGTGCCCTGTCATGTTTATTAGCACACCTTGTTCCCTCAGTCAAGGTCACATTCTTTCTCCACCCTCTGCATATGTTGGACAGATTGCTGGGCTCATTGCAAGCTCTCTGCTTGCACTGTGGTTTTTTTCTTAGCCTGATATAAGAACCCTGTTAGAGACAGCTCATTTTGTATTTAACCTGTACTTCGGAGTTCTCTTTACAATTAATATATTCTCTACTTAATAAGCAACATGTAACTGTAAGAATAAGACACGTGAAATACTTGCTTAGTTTGTAATGACAAATGCTGCTTTATGTAAAGGACAGAAGTGCTTTGTTGTGGGGGAAGTATGAAAGAAACAATATATTTTCACTTTTTCCCCAAGTGAGTGAGGGAAAATGTAGGTAAGAGTAGACAAGGTACAGTTTTGTTCTGTTTTGTACTGGTTTTGATCCTTCTTTATACTCCTCCAAATCTGGCTCCGATAAAGAATCTTAAGTATTAGCTTGTTGAATTGTGTCTTTAAATAGGTATCTGCACTAATAGCTTCTCTGTACTGATCTATGGTTAGCTAAGCATGAACTGGCCTAAGCACAAAATAAGATACATTTCAGTTTTCTGACCTTAGAGCTGAATATTTAGAAGAATACACAATGGAATTATCTTAATTAGTTTAAGAAAACCTAAGTTACTGCTCTGAAAGTATGTTTACTCTTCTCCAGGTATTTATTTTCAGGTAATGTATATATTGCTACCAAATTATCTCTGGGAAGTCACTGTGCTCCTGTCAGGAATTCTACACACATCTGGTTTCACCAGTGCAGGAGCTAACACAGAATCACAGAACGGTAGGGGTTGGAAGGAACCTCGTCCAACCCCCTGCCTGAATAGGTTTGCCCAGAGCAGGTTGGACAGGAACTTGGCCAGGTGGGTTTGGAATGTCTCCAGAGATGGAGACTCTATGACTTCTCTGGGCAGCCTGTTCCAGTGCTCTGCAACTCTCTAAGTGAAGAAGTTCCTCCTCGTGTTTAGATGGAATTTCCTGTGTGCAAGTTTGTGCCCTTTACCTCTTGTCCTGTCACTGGGCACCACTGAAAAAAGACTGGCCCCATCCTTCTGACACCCATCCTTTAACTATTTATAGGTGTTGATCAGATGCTCCCTCAGTCTTCTCTTCTCCAGACTAAAAAGACCCAAGTTCCTCAGTTTTTCCTCGTAAGAGAGATGCTCCAGGCCCCTCATCATCTTTGTGGCCCTCTGCTGTACCCTCTCCAGTCCTTCTTGAACTGGGGGGCCCAGAACTGGACACAGTACTGCAGATGGGGTCTCACCGGGGCAGAGCAGAGTGGGAGGATGACCTCCCTTGACCTGCTGGTCACACTCTTCTTGATGCGCCCCAGGATGCTGTTGGCCTTCTTGGTCACCAGGGCACATTGTTGGCTCACGGTCATCCTGTTGTCCACCAGGACTCTCATGTCTTTCTCCAGAGGCTGTTTTCTCCCATGGTTTCACAGGGCTGCAGTTTTAGGTGGTGGCTGTTTCATGATATTCCCATGAAACTTACAGATTTTGCTTTTCTAGAGCCATCCCATCCATAGCCTCGCTTATTTACATATGGAAAAAATAGGAGTTCACTTCAGTGCAGGTCCATTATGAAATAAACCAATTTGTTACAGTCATCTGCTGGTTTTGATTTTTTTTTCAGCCAAGAAACATGGTGTTTATTATTTTTTAAATATTACTTCAGATTTCTTCAGAGGTCCCAGTGTTCCCAGTATTCGTCTGGCTGGTTTAGAATACGTTCTGCATTTCACAGCTCTAGACGGGAAAATTTACATGCGAAGCTATAAGTGAGTATGTGTTTTATCTTTTTGTTTGCTTTTTTGGTACGCTTGTCAACTTTTCCCCAAATTTAGCCCCTAATTGTGTAATTGAACTGGCTTGAGCAATAGTTGGCTGCGTTTGAAACATGTAGTGTGTAGAGGTGTTGTAGCGTGACACAGAGTAACTTGTACAGCGGAAGGAAAACGCATAAGCCCTAAACCTCCAACTTCCTTCCTTGTTGAAGTCCCCCTTCCAGCGAGGAGGATCGCTCCTTTGTGTGGTTGGATTAATGAGGTGGTGTGAATTGATCTGGTGAATTCCAAGTACTGCCTTAGACTTCTTAGGCTTGGTGTGTTCTCAGGCTGATTTCTAGAACTGTCCTCAGGTAGGTGTTTGGCGGAGCAGGACGGGGCGGTGGGCTGCAGCCAGCCATACAGGAGGGAAAACAGGAAAAGGCAGGACAAAACAATGTTTCTTGCTGCATCAGTGTTTACCCTCACAGCTCATGGCCTTGCCTTAGCAGGCTGTGAGCATTCCTAGCTTGTTCCATGCAATTTTGACTTCTCTAACAATAAAATTGGTCTTGTTGGTCAAAACAAACAAAAAAGTGTCATGATTACTGCTTGAATTATTTTTACTGTAAATGATCGTAAATATTTTTGGTGTCTATCAATACCCATGGCACTGTTAGGAATTTGAGGAGTAATATGGCTTTCAGGGTACTGGGACTCAGTTTTAACAGTAATACTGATAATACTAGTCTTGTGTGGGGGGAAAAAAAAAAACCAAACCAAAAACAAACGTGACTTTATATTTTTGGGTGTGTTCAAATTGTGATGGAACAGATTTAATATATTATAAATTATTGACAGACGTCTTTCTCAACAATTAAGTCAGCAGCAGCAATTGTTTTTAATGGTCTTCTGAACTTCAGGATTGAACCTCCCCTTTAGGAAGATGGATAAATCTTTATCACAGAGAGCAATGTTGTATTTTGGTGGGTTTTCCCTTTTAGGGTGCTTCTGAAGAAATCTGGCTGTAAAATACCACGAATTGAACTGGAAGAGATGGGACCTTCATTAGATCTGGTTATGAGGAGGACACATTTAGCTTCAGATGACCTGTATAAGCTGTCTTTGAAACAACCAAAAGCCCTGAAGGTATGTGCCTTGGAAAGCAAATTACTTCCAGGTCTGGCTGTGAAGAAGAGCACAAGCTCAAGTATTAATTATTGTATATTCAACCAAAGTGTACTTTTATATAAAGCAACCGATATTTCTGGGGCCACAGCACTTTTGTGGTGATCAGCTGGAGCACAAATTCTCCTCTCGTAGCATGTAAGAACAGAACAAATCTTAATCTCTAAGCTCCAAGCAATGTGTGTGGCCTTGCTTTTAGGCACTTGATTTGGTAGTTTTAATTACTAGTGCATGTGGTGATGGCAAAGCTGGATATCTGGCTTCTCACCAAAGCTCCTGGCACTCTGTACTCAAAA
Organism: Nycticryphes semicollaris; assembly: GCA_013400055.1. NCBI lineage: Eukaryota > Metazoa > Chordata > Aves > Charadriiformes > Rostratulidae > Nycticryphes > Nycticryphes semicollaris. Next base: position 615,636 of record VXBJ01007336.1, read on the forward strand.
ATACTAATGTTCTTCTTCTCTTACAGCCTAAGAAGAAAAAGAATATCTCCCACGATGTGTTTGGTACAACTTACGGTCGAATCCACATGCAGAAGCAAGATCTTAGTAAACTGCAGACACGGAAAGTGAAAGGGTTAAAAAAGAGGCCAGCGGAGAAGTCAGCTGAAAGTGGTGGGGTTAGTCCCAAAAAGTCAAAATCAGGTTGATAGTGTGGAACAGCTTTGAAAACTCTTTGTACCTGCAAATTTACTATATATATGCTGTAATATAAATATGTTGGACATCAAAGGTTCACCCACTGTTAGTTTAGTTTTATAAGGAAAATCTTTGTAATGATTTGTCATTTTAAAGGGATCATGAACTTTATTGAACTTTCATGTGGAATTTGGTTATTTAAAATAATAATAAAAAAAAAGTTCTATAACTTGCTTAGCTTCCTGAGGCTGAGTATTTATTCTCTTGGTGTTAGCAAACACGTGTTAGTCAAGCAGGTGACTCATTTCCCGAACAGTTTTGTGGCTATTCTGTTGGGAACTCTTGATCAATCAGCTCATCTTACGCTATTCTGGTCCTGCGGAGAATTTGTATATACACAGCACAGCTTTTCTCTTCATTTATTGTTTTTTGTATTTCAGGTTTTGCACAACTGCAGTAGTCAGACTATAAACCGTTTTCTAAAGTGTGAACTCGCAATATGTGTCTGATGGCAGACTCTGTTTTTACCTGTTGCACCAAGCCCTGCTTTACACTGGCAGAATCAGGAGTGATTAAGGTGTTCTTACTGCCTTCATCAGCATGGTAGCAAAGTGCCTGATGTTTGCTTTAGGCATAAATGAAACCTTTACAGTATGAATTTCAATCTTTGATGCTTGATTTGTGCCCAGAATGGAAATATGTGAAGCAACTGCAAAAGGTACAAGTCTTTTCCTCTTGCTCTGCTTTCCTCCTAAGTTTGTGCTCATGAGTTAGTCAAGGTTCCGTTAAAGACTTGGGCAAAGGGGATGGGAGTTTGAGAGCTTAGTGGGACTAATGAGACTTTGGTGTGTGGTGGTCTATGTTTTGGAATATATTAAAAAACCTTGCTTTGTTTTTTTTTTTTCTTATGCTTGTCTCTTGGGAAGCTATTACTCTGCTCTTTAGCACAATTACCATAAAAGTGTACAGGCTTTATCATGAACACGGTGACCTTGCTCATCCTGGCTATGGTTTAATACTTTATCTGGATAGCTTCCGCAGTGTAATCAGCTGGGGTTTCGCATTAGAAATAGGCAGTTTGTTATTTCTCCTTGTTTTCTTCACCTTGGATGGAAGCAGTTGGGCAGCTTTGCTGTCCTTGGGGGAGAGCTGAGCCCTAACTGTGGCTGTGCAAACGCCACACGTAAAGTTCTTGCTTTGCTGATTTAATAAAACTTGTAGTGTGAAAAAGAAATGGCTTTAAAAGTTTGGAATGGTTTTGAGGACACAGACATGTTTTTCTTCAATGTATTACTTGATTTGTGGTTTGGTTTTTTTTTTTTATAATTACACAAAATATAAATAGCTTAGTGCTCTCTAAATCCTTTTCTCTGATTTATAACCATATGTTTGAGAAATTGACAATTCCAAAAACTACTTCAGGTTTGTATTTCCCACCATATCTTTCTGAAGTACAAATCTCTACACTTTTGAGTCAAAGCCATGTTTGATCCTAGCTGTAGAAGACTTGTACTAATGGGCATGCTGTCGTCTACAAACTTAAGAGACATAAAACTGACAGTAAAAGACTGTAAAAGACAACGTGCCCTTAGTCATAAAAGGCTGTAAGTTGAATTTTCCTAATTTGGTAGTCGATTTTTGTGCTTAATTTGGATTTAGGAAACCGAATTTCGTAGCAGTAACGTAGACCATCTAACATCCTGTTAGTGTGACAAGTGAGAGTTATTCAGTAGCAGTCCTCAGGGACACGCTGCTGCTTCCTGGCATTGGTTTTGTTTAACGCTGCTGCTCCTTTGCTCCTTGTATGAAGAGGAAGCTCAGACAGGTGAAGGCTACGACACCTGCTGACCGGTAACCGAGTCGTTGGCCCCTGTGGTTACTGCCCAACTTCAAAGAGATGAGAAATCCTCGAGCACAGGGAACCGACTACTGGGGAGAACCCCCAGGTGTGTTTATTCACCCTCTGCAGGGTCTTCTGTCTCTGCCGAATTTCCCACACCCGTGGCTGTTTCTGGCCTTTTATTCTTAGATTCTTAGGTTTTGTACTGGTGAAATACAGCCACGTGGTGGACAAAAGGCAATATATATGTGGGGCAAGAAGAAATTCACGTGGATACGGTGTAAGGGTATTTAGGCTATGCTTTTTCATATTAATAATTTTCAAGTTGTGTTGTTAGCAAAGATTAAAGGTTGATCCACTTGTAATAAGTACTTTGTACCACTCATGGTGCCGCTTTGGTGCAAACTCGGCGCGAGAAGTGGAAATGTTCTCATTTTGTTCTTGGGGCAGAAATGAACCGCTTTGATCTCTGTATGGCAAGATAGGACGAAGCCAAATTAGCAACTGAGTTCACCCCATTTCTTTCAGAGAAGTTTCAGCCTTGCTGAGAAGCAATTATTAAGCCACAAGGCTGGTGGCTGATGTGATTTTGGACGTATGGCATGTACAACTGCTCCTCTGCATGGTCAGCAGTTGCTTCATCTCCAGTATCTGATTTAACTCCAGGTGAATGGAGATAGGAGGGATAAATATAACCTTTCTAGTGGCATGTTCTTATTTCCCAGAGACTTTTAAAGTCTGAGGAATTTTGTCAGGTGCTGCAATGTAGCTGTGTGCGTGGGGAACAGAACAGAACAGGCAGTGCTCAAAGGGACTTGCCTTGCCCTGGTTGAGACGGGCCTCTCCTCAGTTGCCCCTCGCTTCCAGAGTTCACCAGGCTCTGAAAACATGTAAACAGGGCCCCAGGGTCTGCGTGGCACGGGCAAGGCGTAACTGGCACGTTCCCTCCTCTCTTTGGGCTTTCATGTCCTCACCTCCCCACGCACTGGAGACAGCTTTATTTACGGGTTGAGCGCAGTAATAAATTCGGTTTCAAGAGAGAGAATCCCCGTGGGCACAGCCTGGCCCCTCCCTGAGGCTGTACCTGTGCAGCAGAACGGTGGTGGAGTTGTAAATCAACAGTCAAGGCCGTGCTGTCTTCAGTCTCGTGGGCAGGAGGGCAGCAGAGGGTGGGTACGGCTTGTGTCTGCTGTAGACCCTCGTTTTATGTGCTGATGTGGCCCAGCTGTGCTGCTGGCATCTTCATTGCTACTGTTAATTAGGCTGCCATCATTATAGATAACAAATGATATACGGAGTTTATAGTCTACCTGCACTCTAAGTTTACTTGGCTCTCTTTATGCGTGGTGTAATTAAAAATAGTAGGAAGAGAGGTAGATGTTGAGCAGCGCGATATGCTGGGTTCTTGGGGTTCCCACAATTTGGGGGGTCAGTCCTGGGCGTGTATAATCACAGCCGTAGCTCTGTGCTAGTGTAATGAGACAGACTGAGCACAGAGGGGACCCAGTGCTGTGTGTGTTTGAAAAAGATCATACGAACTGTTTCCTGGATTTTGTGGGTTTGAGTTTATCTTTATGGTTCCTTAGCAACCTTATTTGTTTTCACTAAGTATTTTCTGGGTTTGACTGTGAGAGTTTCCCTCCCCCACTGGCTTGGTTGCAGCTGGGGAAGGCTGAAGAGAGCGCAAAGGGAGGACAGTTAAACGTGGCAGACCCAGCAGGTACCGTGCTGACCACTGCATCCCCCAGCCAGGGGAAAAAAGGCTGACCCTTGCTTATTCCATGTACTGTCAAATGTAAGGGGGGGGTGAGGAGACTAGAGAAGAACTGTTAGAGACATTTTCATTATTAAAGAGAAGGGAGTGGAAAATTAACTGTTCATAATATATATAATGTAGCCATACATAATACATATTAACATGTGTATTACATGTGGTGCAGATAATCCTCCCCTGCCTCCTCCTTTTGGACTTTGCTAAAGTGCCTCTAGTGGTGCTGATGCATCCCGGATGCAGTCCGAAGACATAGCTGAGAAATAGGTCAGTTATATCAGAAGTCAACTTTCCTGAAAATATACGAGGAAGAGACACGAGGCTCCTGAATGTGTATCCTGTGTAGGGCTGCCATCCTAATCATGGAAGGACGTACAAATGGAAGAATGGTCGAAGTGAACGATATGAGAATGTGAGCAAGAGCTTGTTGGTGCCAGGGGAAGGGACACCAGGCTTTGCTGAGCAAACTTGGAAGGAGAACCTTGGTTGATTATCCCCTGCCAGGGGCTTATGTACATTTCCCTTGTGCTCCGTTGCCTGCAAAGATCTGAGCAATACACAATAAACGGTGGTTTTTTACATACACAGTGCTGCAACGCAAGAGTAAGATGAATTCACAATCCATCTCCCTCTTTCCCAACGTTAAGTGTGTACTCCCTGGGGAAGGCAGTGCTCAGCACGCATGCAGTGAAGGGGACTTCGCTTAGGGCTGAGCCCTGTGTGATCATTTCCAAGGCTGCTTTTGGGGCTGATGTTATTTCTCCCCTTCTTAAATCTGCAAAAATAAGCCATTGAGTTCTGCTGCTGGCCTCTTGGCAGGAGAATTACTGATGTTGCTTTATGCTCTGGAATTACTGCTGCAGCAGTGACTATCTACATGAGCCATAGATGGGCACACTGGGGCCCGATATCAGCTGTTGCCAAAAGATAGTTTAAAAGCCTCTTCCCTCCCTGCCTGTTTTCCAGATAAAGGCGTATTCCTTGTACTAAGTCAGGGTTTCTGTTTTCTTGATCCAAAAACGTCCACAAGTAGTTATGGCTTTTCAGTTTTTAAGTCACAAGTTGGTAAGGTTTTCTGCAGTGGAAATTGAGCTCCTTGGCTCACAAATCGCTTTCTCCTCTGGTGGAAGGTGATGAAAAGAACACAGAAGTGAGGGGGAAGAAAAGATTCAAGCAAAATACCTCCTCTCTTTCCTGTTCTGGCACACTTTTGCACGCGACAGAAATTAGTCCTGATGCAACATGGAAATGTAAAGTATTCTGCAGGATAAATTCACACCAAACATCTCTAAACAAAGCTGAGCTCTCCTGCTTCTCATGAGCAAAGAGCTGTTTGGCCCGTGTCACTGCCAAAAGATGGTGCAGTCACAGCTGCCCTGTCCAGAAGTTCGTACTGGGGTGGTTTGCTACAAACAGTGTGCTGCAGAACTTGCAGTCACCTCCCATCACAGCCATGTGCTTTTTCTATTTGAAAACAGATTATTATGAAGAATTAATGAGACCTTCTGAAATACACATGCAGAGTGCCAATAAACAGTAATAAGCTTTTAATTTGTCAGAGGTGATAGATTTCAGGTCCTGTTGGCTTACTTTGCACATGGGAATGATCCCTTGCTTATTAGGGTTATTTGAAAGAAATATTAGGCAGCCTTTATTTCTTATGTTGTGGAAAGAAGTCTAGAGGTGCTGTTTTTTTTTTCCTTCTCTGAACATACCTTGGGCCTTCTAGGATGTTGTAGTGCAGCAAGGCAAACAGCTGTTCAACTCAAGTGCACTCTGTAGTTGATGAGTGAGGGGTTTCTGTTCGTGTCCCAGACGCTCAGCTCTTCAGGGCTGAGCAGAAAGCCTCACCTGCAGAAAGATTCAAAGACCCTGGTAACCGCTGAGCGTTTCCTTCTTGTTTTCCTTCCAGATTGAGAGATATCCACCCTTCCTGCCGTTGCCTCCTCCAGTTTCTCAAAGGCAGCAGGTCATACACAATGGTATTTCTTTAAAAAAAAAAAAAAAACAAAACAAACCCACAAACCCAACACTTTATAGATAACACCATGTGGGGAGTTCAGCACCAGTGCTGACGCAAGAAGTTAGGAAGGTGCAGCTGTTTGTGGGACTGGCAACCAGATTAGGGAATTAAACTGGCTTTAAAAGGCAGGGGATGGGGGGAGAGAAGCAGGGGCTCTTTGTTTTGAAGGTAGATCAGGTCCCCAGGCTGTCCCACTGCACAGCTGGGTGGTGCACTGCTGCGCCAGGGAGAGAGCAAAAGGCTGGGAGCAGGATGGGAAATGTGAGGGAGCTCCTGCCGCTTGTACAATGTCTGTATAATCTGCTTGTAGTAACAGCTGTAAGGCAGTGCCCGAGTTTGAGAATTACTATGGTTTTGAGTCTGTTCTTAAGGAAACCAATGGGCTTGGGGACTCACATTTGCCAGTAAGCTTCACTGCACAGCTCGCTCTGTGAAGAAGTTAATTTTAAACACCATTTTACAGATGCGTCAGCAAATGTCCACTGACTTCTTCAAAAGGGATTTGCTTTGGAAACAAAGTTAAAATGTGAAAATTGTGAGTTTCTTGTCCGTGTGGTCTCTGTTGGTGGCTTTCATGTACCTTCCTGTGGCTGGAGTCTGTGCTGTCTGTGCTGTGGTGGAGCTGGAGCAGCTGTCAACAGCGCTTGGCCAGAAGGAAGTTGACTGAAGTGTGATTTTCTTTGCTTAGAAAAACCCTCATAAATGTTGAGGTTTATCAACAAAGACCAACACCACCCAGCCCTGGTCAGCAGTAGGAGAGACACTAGTTCATCTGTGTGCCTTTCAGCAAAACATGAAGAATTCTGTTCAGGTCGGCTTTAAGGCAACCTTCAAAATAATATTCATGAAACTTCTCCTTTCCATCAGGAGTAACCTTATGACAAAACTCCTTATGTGGCTTCTGTTTTTAGCTGGAAGGCTTTTCAGCATACTTCTTTTCCTTCTGGTGCTGTGGGACTGTGGGGATGAACAAGACTTTTTGAGCTGCGTTGAACACTTCTCTTTAATGAACTTGAATAACAAGTTGTGCTGCTTGTAGTCTGAACATGATCAGAAATACTGCGTGGTGGTGGCGTGTTACATTTGGAAAGCTAATACTGCATCTCAACGTGAGCATCCAGTTTTTGAAGACAGATTTAGTTATTTTTTTCCAGTTATGAATAATATGTTAAATTTCATTTAAATGCCATTAGACCTGTGTTGTTGTTTTCAGAAGGCAACAGTTGATGAGGTTCTCAGTTACTTTTCTTTCAATTCCTGGAAGGAAATCTATTCTGTGGCTTACGTGGTAAAGCGACTGAAGAGTTTAAGCGCATATAGACAAAGCTGTGCCTGTTAAGGAAAAAGTATATTTAACAGCAATGTTATGAAGAAGTGAAAGGTGAAATGGTTTTTCAGCACAAGGGCTGCACAGGACACGATAAATCTATCCTAAAGATGGTCTCCTGCATGAGATTCTGTCGAAGGTAAATCTTGTTCCTTTAGAGACTGATACTTAGGGCAAGGGATTTATGTTACCTGACTGGTATGCCTGGAGGATAAGATGTATTAAATGCTAGCAGAGAAGAAGGAAAAAAATTGTCAAAATCTGTGGTTTATTAAAATGGGGCCAGCATTTGGTCAGAGCCAGCTATGCTAGCCTTGTAATGGATTCTGGGAGCTGAGTTTACAGGAAAGTTTTGTTGTTCTATTAAAAAGTAGAACAGGATGAACTTTTCAACCTAGTAGGTAAAGAGCTAGTTTCCACGGGCCTAACTCTGTCAGCAAAACAAATAAGCCTTAAGAAAGAGCAGGCAAACTATTAAGACGTGGCATTACCGGAGGTGTTTTCCCACAGCAAAAGCCAGATGACTGAAATCAGAAACTTTCTGCTCTACTGAATCCCCTCTTGGACATTGAACTAGACGTCTGACTTGGAAGATAGGAAAAGGGGAGATAAGAACTTACATGATACTTACTCATATCTGCAGAAACAGTTTTGAAACCTGTATGAAAAGTGGGTTTTGCAGTGGAGAAAGAATCATCAATTATAAAGTGAAAGTTGGAACAAGATCTTTCAGCCTTTTTCCCATAGGTCACACAGAGAAAGCTGTCCCCTTCCCTGACACGCACTGCATGCGACTCCGTAAGTGCATTGCAGTATAAGGTGACATCATTCCTACCTAAGGATCAGGAATTATGTTCCATTTGTAAAACGTCTTAGGCCCCGTTGAGACTCAATTTTTTAAAAAAAAACAACAACCAAACAACAACTTCCCAGCTTCATGTTTACTTGACACAGCCTGTTTTATTGCAAACTTTTTGGAGAGCTTTGTCTTAAATCTTACTCTATTCTTATCCAAACCACAGTCCAACCTTCAAGAAGAACAAGCTTTGAATGCTTACAGTTCTTTATTTATTGTAGGACAGTAATACCCAGGTTCCTCTGAGAAGGATCCAGAACCCTGTTGTGCGAGGCATGGGGAGCAACACAGCATGAAGAAAAAGCCCTCACCAAGATACTGAAGCAGCACATGGCTCTTCGGAGACTGAACGTGGCTTTCCTGCACTGTGGTAGCTTCCCCTTCAGAAACAAAACCCAAAGTGCTTTAAGGATCTTATCCTCTGAGGGGTCCTGTTTACTTGCACTCACACGTTGCAGAACGTTGAGTACAGTCTGCCCTGGAGAACCCCTGTTTCTTATTGCTGCTGAGTAAAATCCAAGGGAAACCCTTAATGAGAACAAGCATTCCTGTTTCTTTGTTTGGAGAATCGTTATTCCTCTTTTGTGTTTTGTGCTTGCCAAGAAGTACTTGTGCGATTAAAGTGGTTTGTTGGTTTAGATCGATAGTTTGGGTGTGGGATATGAGAATTGCTGGGTCCAGCTTCCATGAACCAAAAGATCTAAGTGACTTCACTGCCACTCTGGCTTCCAGCTAAGGGAGAGATCTCAGTGGGATCACAAAGGATTAGCAGTTGAATGGATAAAGATATCTCTGAGATGAATGCTTGTAAGAGACACGAGCCTTCCCTTTCCAGACAAAACACACTGGTGTTACATAGTCTGTGATAAGGAATGAGCTGTTAGGAAAATTGAATTTCTGGGAATTGTAATATTTGCAAACCTTATGTTCTTCCAAATCAGAATGCAAAGCCAAACCTTCCCATTGAATGAAAGCTCTGGGCATAGGAGAAAGGTAATTTGTGACCATGGAAACATTTCATACCTTTATATTCAGTACAGCATGCTGATAATGCAACCATCAGTGCTGGTGTTTCTTAAGTTGAAAGGAAAAAAAGCAATTCAGTGAAGTGGAAGCACATGCTCTACTTGGACAGTTTTCCTTCTACCCATTTCAAATTTTCATCCATGTCATAAGACCAAAGGAACAACCATGGTCAATTCACATCAAGAGGGGACATGATTCAGGGAGTGACTTTTCCAAAAGTGAGACTTGCCCTTCATGTGCTGGACGGGTTGTCCACGTCATTTCCCCAGATGTGAGATAATAGATTGCAGTGCTGGTGGTAGCACAGAACTGCATTTTTGCTTCATCCTGGAAGTTTAAAATTAGTCTAAGTGTCCTGTTCCAGGTGCTTCAGAAAAGAGGATGAGAACAGGGAGAACCTGAGCTGGAGTTCTTGAGCTGGAGATAATCTCCAGTTTGTTGTATTTTGTTGTTATTGCATCTTTCTTTTATGGCTTTTCCTATTGGTATTCTAATTCTGAAGTCTTAAGCACTTTGTATTCATTAGTTCCATAATTGAGTTTTGTTGAATGAAATAGTAATTATTGGGTTAAACTTGAGGCCTGATCATATTCTTGGATCTCCCTTAGGTTTTTATTTGAGAGTCAGCAGACATAAACACTTCCCTTCACCTGTCTCATGCCAGTCATCATTTTTCAGGCCTCAGTTTCCTTACTGATTTCTTTCCCAAGCTGAAAAGTCCTGATCAACTTAAATGCTTTTCACACAGAAGCTGTATTATATTGCTAATTTGGCCTCTTTCTGCTTTCTCTAGTTCTGTTACATTCTTTCTGAGAAGAGATTTGTGTGCAGTATCAAAGGTATTGTTGCATGACTAACTCTGATGTGTGCAACACTTTCTTTTTTATATTCTCTTCTTAATAATGATTAATGTTCTGTGCACCTGTTAGACGTTATTACTTAGGGAGCTATTGCTGCCAGAGAAGGAGCCAAAATAAGTCCAAGATCTTTCCTCTCTAATGAACTTTCTAATGCTAATAACATACTGGAGAACAGTATGTTATGGACCTAAAGAAGGGGGATTGTTTCATGTATGTTTCTCAGTATTGAATTTAACCTGCTGGTTTGCCTCCCAGTTATTGGCTATATTCTTCCACAGCTTGTAGTTTGATAACATGATATGAGGAAGTTTGATGATGATGTTAGATATAAGTTGGTGTTGGAAAGATGAGTGTCACCTGGAAAGATATCCAGAAGACTCTTCTGAGGGTGCGGGTCGAGGGAGGAGATGGTCCCACTGTACACAGCAGTGGCGTGGCAGTACTGTGTGCAGTTTTGGGTGCCCAATATAAGAAGGACATCAGACTGCTGGAGTATGTCCAGAGCAGGGTGACCAAGATGGTGAAGGGCCTTGAGAGCAAGACTTACAAGGAGCAGCTGAGGTCACTTGGCTTGTTCAGCTTGGAGAAGACTGAGGGGTGACCTCATGGCAGTCTACAGCTTCCTGAAGGTGGGTAGCAGAGGGGGAGGTGCTGATATCCTCTCTCTGGTGATCAGCATTAGGACATGAGGAAATGGAATGAAGCTGTGTCAGGGGAAGTTCAGACTGGACGTTCGGAAAAAGTTCTTCACGGAGAGGGTGGTGGGTCACTAAAACAGGCTTCCCAGGGAACTGGTCACGGCACCAAACCTGTCAAGAGTGTCTGGATGACGCTCTTAGTCATATGGTTTAGTGCAAGGAGCCTGGAGTTGGATTTGATGATCCTTATGGGTCCCTTCCAACTTGAGATACCCTATGATTCTATGATTCTCTTTCAGATGATGGCAAAGGTGATTGAAAGATATGGAATGGCTTCTACAGGAAGAATAACTGAATCAGCTTTTCTGCTTGGGAAAGATATAACTGAAAGGGAATATAGCAAAGATATATGAATTCATGAATGATATGGACATGATTAATAGAATAATGTTTTTCTTTTATGGGAAGAGACAGTTAATTTGGAACTATCCAGTGAAGCTTACAGGAAATAGGTGGCATATAAAAGGATGTGCTTTTTTCAGACATGCAGTTAAGCTATGGAACTCCTGCCAGAAAATGTCAGAAAATACTGAGTGATAGAACAAGTCCATTTATCGTAATTCCAGTAAGGTCAGGGAATACTTAGATGACGCTACTGCTTTATGTCTTTACCAACACCTTCATGAAGCTCATGGATGACACTGAACTGGAGAATGCACTCGGTCTGCTGGAGAGCACGATGGGTCAATCCTGCACCTTAGCAAATTCCTTCTGAATGGTCAACAAAAACTTCATGGAGTTCAATAAAGGTAAATGGAAAATACTGCATCTGGGATATTGTAACCCCATGCACCTGTGCAGGCTGGGGATACACAGGAGAAAAAAATAGCTTTGCAGAAAGGTGCTGGTGAGCAACCAGCTGAACAGGTATCTGCAGTTATTCTTGCAGCAATGAGAGGTAGAGAAGCTCTGCTCTGAGCAAGCAGAGCAGAAGGCAAGCAGCTGGCACAGATGCGAGGGCCTGCACCGAAGACTGAGGGCAAGAGGTGTGCTCTACAGCCTGGGGCATCCTTATGGAAGGATGAGAAAGAATATGGAAAATGGCAGGGATTCTGAATTGAAGTGATGAGGAGAAATAGTTTGAGAGTTGGGCTGTGTTGCGAAATGAGTATGGAGGCAGAAGGACTTGGAAGATAAAAAGTCACAGCTGGGAAAAAGTAAATGAGGGGGGAGAGTCAGGGGATGAGCATGTTGTGTTACACAGGCTTTTGGGTGAGAATGGGCAGGGATTACTGTGGTGCCTCTCTGCTGTCTCTAACCAGCTCTGACCAGGAAACACAAATTTGCAGAAATTCGGTCTTCCTCTCCCAGCAGCCCAGCGTATGCCTCACCTACATTCTCTTTTTGTCACTCAAAAGTATAAATTTTCAAGTTTAATTTCCAGACAAGGAGAAAACAATAATTTTGCTGGCTATCCATTTTAAAATCATCATTCCCTAAATCCATCTCCTCCTTTACTGTTTTTCTCCTCTTTTTTCCAATGTGAGATGGGGAAGAAGGCACAGGCTTCTGTCCCAGGATGCAGCCTCATCTGCTGGTTGCATTGTCCTGCTCCCACGTTGCACCATCTCCTTTGCTCAAGTCCATTTCCAAATTTAGCCAGACGAAGAAATAAATTGTGGACAAAGATCATTCCCGACTTGGCCAGCAGATGGCAATTACTGCTCTCGAAGAGGTCCTTAGGTGGCCTTTAAAGCGTACAGAAAGAGGAGATTGCAGTAGATGAGTCTCTAATATTACACTGAGTGCAAAAAAAAACCTGGAATTTGAATTTCTGGAAATTGAACTCACCTTTTCTGTTACCTATTAACAGATCAGATTTTGGCGCTTCTCAGTCTGTGTAATAAGTACTGTTATACATTAAGGAGAAAAGCACTTAATGCTGTTCTGAGTTGTTTACTCGGCAGTTAACTCTCTGCTATGCTGCCATAACATGCAGTACGGGAACTTTTGGCGGCCTTTTTAGAAATATTATAAAATCTATGTTTTTTCTGGGATGCTTCCTCTCACATCTAAAGGTCCTGATATGGACAGTAGAAATTAATGAAAAATTTAATATGTGTGTGTTTCCTATTGTTGTTACAGATCATGGGGAAATGAGCTGTTTAATTTCAGAAGGAAAAAGAGCGGAGCACGCAGGTACAGCTATACATGTAATAAAGGACAAACTTCTGGAGGAGGTTAGCAGGGAAGGCTGCTGCAGGAAAATTATGTAAACTCGGGTTAGGTTCTTTGCTGAATAAGGAGAATGTTTCAGGGATGATGTAAAAAGCCAGCAAGGAAGCAAGTCAGTGCTATGGTTAGTGAACAAATATACTGACATTTTTCTTTCCCTTGCCTGAATTTCTCTTTCATTTTCACAGTGAACTGGCTCTGTCAGGCTAACTACAATGTGGTAGTTAAGGGAATGCTGTGAGTTTTTATGGCTCAGGACAGTAACTCCCAGTGTGGGGAGGGAGGAAGGGTTAAGAAGGAGGCTCAAGCTGGCATTACAGTTTGGTTCCTGGCTATCCTGCTGACTGGGCCAGAAAGGAGTACAGAAGTCCTGAGTAATTGTGGGGGAAAACATTTCTTAAATCATTCTCTTGTGACCTTTTTACCTCAAGAAGCATAAATAGGATATGAAGCAAGCTTTATCTAGCTTTGTGTGGCTCAAAGTTTAGTTGCCCTGACACGAGATTGAGGGAGAAGGAAAATTAGTGGGAAGAGGAACTCAGGGTCCTGCCAGAAAGGCTGGTTTACACTTAAACACTCAATATTTCAGGCTGACTGAAATACTATGTTTTACTTTCCAGTCACACTGACATGATCAAACGCTAATGAGACAATGAATTCCTAAACTGAGAGTGTGATTAACAGTTTTTAACTCAAGGTCCTTTCCCAAACTATTGCAGGCAGACCAGAAATTTGCAACACCTACCCTTGTATTTCTATCAGCAGCAGCCAGTGCTTTATGAAACCCCGAGTTAGAAGCCCTCTCATTATCAAAAAGGAAAGTGCTTCCTTGAGTAAGAGAGAGGAGTCTGTACCACCAGAAACAAGCCAGTCGAAGCGGAAGTCTGGAGGGGCTGTCTGGCCTCGGGCTTCAAAGGAAGCCCAGGATTTGCTGGTGGTGAATAGTTTAAGCAGACCGCAGGGACCATGTTCAAAAGTTAGTTTAAAAACAAACAAACCTGTAACTCTTACATGTTCATGGGTAAGAAGTTCCTGTACTAAGACTGTGCCCCTTACTTTAACACCAAAGTTTCTGAAAACTGTGGTTAGGAAACCATGTTACTAGGAAACAGCAAGGTAGACTCAGAAGGAATTTATCCAAGTAATTAGCAAGGTTGGTTTGGGAGTAAGAGACAGAAGAGACTCAGGGTGGTGAGAATGGGGTTAAACATGGGATCAGTACCTGGCAATTTGCTTGAGAAATCCAGACTTAGGAACACCGGGTCTATCTGCGTCAGCAAGTCTTTGAAACAGGGGAGACTGAGGTTGGACACAACCACAACAAATCGATGACTAACCAGAGAACAGAAATCAACCTGCTGTTGACAATTCGTTCTTCCAGTGAGTATCTCATACGTATATTGCTCCCCAAAATGAGCTTGACACCCCACCTTTACAAGAAGCACACACCTTGGCTAGAAAAAATCAGAAATCTAGCTCTCTCACATAACTATTGCATACCAGGAAAGGCAAAATGAGAAAAAAATGGTACTAAAATCCCCTTGTTGGTTACCCTGAAATATCAGTGCTACTGTGAAAGTTGAAGTCAAACACAAGGCTGGGATTTTGTGTTTGTGTCTGTAATTCCTGGCTACGATCAGAATCATTGCACAACCTGAAAACTTTTTCCAACTGATAGCCTTGCAAAGTCATACTGGAAACAGAAAATAGTGTGTACTTTGGCTGAGGTATTACCAGCCATAAAGATCTGGCAACTGCAGCTTGCTTACTAATTTTGCTAATTATATTTAAATCGGAATTAATCAACCCTTCTAACACTGAATATAGAACAACTTTGTATTTCCCGAAAAGTAGATAGGAGACACGATGTACTCAGATGAGCAGGTTTTTCACCTGTATTTCCATACTAAGATTTCACACCACTTTAACTATGCCCATTTATTAGGCTGATGCGAGTCATTACATTAAGGTCAAAGGTGGCCTAAAGATAAAGCTCTGTAGTTAGTCCCCAATAATTCACGTGTGATCAGAACTTAAAGCTCTGTGGCTATTCCATAGCAATTTATATGTCAAGAGTCTTAATCAGAATAATTTTTTTTCTTCTTGTTCAATTTTTTTCCACACGCCCATGATATATTAAGCTAATTAATCAGAAAAACAAACCCTCTTCTTTATGTAGATATACATCAGTATGTATAAGAAAGGGACAGTCAGCCTTTAGCTTCTGCTTTTCTACTGACTGGTGGCAGCACGTCAGGTATCCTGCAGAAGCACAATTAGAAGAATGCCTTAAGATCAAAGGAACAACACAATTACAATGTCTGGGAACAAAGTGGGTCATAAAAGGTCAGAAAACATTTCTGTAAAAACAAGGGTCCTGGATTATTTTTAAAATCACCTCCTATGTCAGTGGTGACTTAGTAGGAACACTAGGCATGTTTGGGTAGTGTTAGAGAAATCTGAGATGCCTTAATGATTAATAATGCTACTCTCTATAGCAAATTTGCCTCAAATAGAGGCAACATCATTTAGTACCCAGTTTTCATGCCCAGTCGGTAGCATTTCAGGTCTGATTAATTGTAAAATCCTGTTAATACACAGTAGTACCCTGCAGTAAATTCCAGCAAAGCGAATTTTGGAACCATGATACTGCTGCTTGGATATGGTTATAAATCAGATTCCTGAGTGTTTAGGAATCATTCATGTGGTTTAAGTGGCTTGGTTTTATATAATTTTATTTCTTGTTTGGCCCAATTTGAGCACATGATCATTCCCTTAAAGGGTGGTACTTGGTGTACTATATTATTCAAACAGTTGGCAACTTCTTAAAGGTTTAGATGATGCTACTTGGGAGAGCTTAGAGGAGTTGAAGGCTTTTAGTAAAAGAATTTAGGTGGAGTGTCATTTAATTTTAAATATTTCTATCTCGGGGAGAATTTACTCTTAAGTAAGATGACCTTGATTTCACCCCAGTGAGAAAAGATGCAAATAGAACCGTTTTCTTTAAAGCATTTGTAACTAAAATATAGGATGCAGGCAGCCACCTAAACAGCTGGAAATGTTATATATTGAATAATTCTGCCTGAAAACAAATACTGCATCTGTTGTGTCCCATCTCTGTGATCACATGTTGCTGTTAATGCACAATCTTTTCGTAGTCTTTCTTTTAAACAATTGGGAGGATCATTATGATGATAAAGCAAATTGATGATTAATTTTATCCATCTTAGGGAATGCAACCTAGGTCTCCCACAGAGAAATCTTAGTCTATTTGCATCCCTTAAGTTACCAGAAATTGTATTTCAGGAGGAGTGCGAACAGCATTTGGGAGTAACTGAACCAGTACACATCTAGCTTTCAAGCACACGCTGCACTATGAATGACCAGCTATTTGGTAACCTAGTAGTCCTTGTAAATGAGGCTAGCCAGGAGTAGCACATTGGCTTTCTCAACCCAAGCAATATGGGAGGCAGTAATAGATTCAGGAATACATGCTACACTATAGATATTTTTCTTCTGTATTCATTTATTTTATTTCTGTATCTAAAGTAAGGGTTATCCCATTAATCTGGTAGGGAAGGATTTTTATCAGAATATAAATATAAAGTGCAGGGCCTATGTGTGTGCTTACTTTTGAACAAGTAGTGTATTTTTACTTAGCCACTAAGTAAATATATATTTAGAGGAAGGGAATCAATAAAGGATTTATTTAACTTTAAAAAAAATAATCGCTGTCAAGGGTTAATTTAGTTCTGCTTTGGAAAGAGAGGAGATATTTGATGGTACTTAGCAGGAATCGTTATGTTTATTTCACAGAAAACAGTTGTTGCAAACTGCATGAGGCATTTCCATATGCCTTTTTTTGAAATCTGTTTTACCCATGTTATCAGATACGGGATGAATTGTGGGTTAAATAATCTGTTGATTGGAGAAAATTGAAGTAGAAAGACTATGTGAATTTAGTTCTCAACTGACCTGCAACAGACTGGATTTTTTGTTGTGGGACACCCAACTTTAAATTCAGGGTTTCAGATAATAGTTAAGAAATAGATGTAGACCTAGAACAAGAATTTAAAAAAAAAATGAGAAAAAATTGCCTTTCTGTTACGCTTTCATGTATTAAAGCAGCTCTTTATGAGTAGAAAAGTAGAATGAAATGTGCCAGCTGCAAGATAATATGATGTATGAAGTGATTTATCATATATTTAGTATGTTCTATATAGTTTAAGTATTTCAATGCAAATATATACAACCTGAAAATATTCTTTGATATATTTACTATCCTTGTACGACTCTCAAAATATCAGATTTTTTTAAATGTTTGTATATCTCAGCACAAATCTGTTCCATTTGCAAAGGCAAGTAGACTTTTGACACGGAAGACTTTGTTAATAGTTTTTGTATGCCTTAATATTTGAATTGACTCATTTAGATACACAGTTTTGCTTATCTAGTAGTAAAATGCTGACAGTGTTGTAAATTATATCTTGAAATGGGGCCACTAACACCTGCTAACCCTTGCTACAGCCTTTAATACAGGAGCACTTTCAAAGTGACAAAGTGAAAATGATGATAAAAGAAGTGAATTTAACTTGAATAGAAATTAGAATTCTTAAAAAGCAAGCAAGCAAGATTAGTGTCACTTCTGTTCCTGGTGCCTTGTTACTTAGGTAGTATTGGCAGAGGTAGTAGTTCTTTGCTTTTTGGAATTTTTGCAACCTGAAAAGTCAATTGAGTAGCAACTGAACAGACAACCAAAATATGCTTCTATATAACAATCAGGTTTGGTTTATTTGATAAAACATTTGCTTCTCTGATGCTCCAAACTTTTGTTGGAAACAAAATGGAGTTCTTGAAACTGCAAAGGTGGTCTGGAAGATATTAAATCTATGTAAACAAAGGAAGGAACTTTGAGGTGCTTAGATCCTATGATAATGGATGAAATATGAAATACTTGACCTGGATAGTGGTATCAAACCAAGCCTGAAGACAGCCTAAAACAATGGCTTGAAGCAGTTCCTGCTCATTTGAAAGAGACATTAACTTTGAAGCTGTATGAGAATGTTGCCAACAGTGTTAAGTTATTTCACTGCCAAGAAAGAGGTGAATGATCATGCTAGGACAATGTATTCATGCTTCCTCATTTAGCAACGGGATCAAAACAAATTCCATGTTTGGGGTCTGAATAAAAATTATCTTAAGATGTTCTTCAACTTGCTACCCAAGGGTGGGATTAAGTTCAGCAAATAGGTGGCTAGAGTTCTCACATTTACATCTAAGGTAGTCATCTGGGCTCCTTTATTATCACTTATCTCATCATAAATGTTAATGTTCAAAATAATTTGTCCCCTGGAATTCCCTATTCCCTCCTACCAATGCTATGTAGATGACCAGCTCTGATCAGACAGATGTTTGCAGCAGAGACAATGACAAGGTGAGCTAGAGGAATCCTTCACTGAAAGACTGCAATCAAAAACTTAGCTTTGTGCACCTGGAGATTTGCAGGGGGCAGATGGCTTTTATAGTTAATGACTATCACTTTCTTTCACTTGCCTGCCTTTAATAATAGCAGTTATATGTTAACTACATCCCAGCAACAGCCTGTCAAGTCCCATCTACCCCACTAGTTGAAGGAAACAAACCAACTGAATTTAATTTGTAAGGGAACCATAATCCACGCTTTGTATGAACCTAAAAGAGGAACGTGTTAAGAAAAGTTTGGAACTGTTGCTTTCAATAAACATAGGAGTGTGAATCAGACCTGTTGCTTACCCTCAGCTTCACTAGTTAGACATGTAGACGACGTAGTTTCCCTCTCATTCTGCTCGCTTTTTCACTTTTGAAAGGACAAAAAAGAACATTCTCTAGCTATTTGTGAAGTAGGAGGGAACCTATATCTCGCCAACTTTAGGAAACTTTTACTGTAGGTGTTACAAAATGCTAAACCTAAGGTTAGACACTCCTAACGCTCCCCACAGTAAACAAGTAAAATCTGTGCTTTTTATCTTTGAAAATGTGACTCACTTGCTTCAGCAGCAAGATACAGTCCCCGTACTTCATACGACTCAGCTGGAGCCCAGTCTGAAACATCAGTAGAACATCCTGTCTGGCTGAGAGATGCATAAACACTGCTTACTGAATGGGATTTAATCTAATGTTGATCTTCACGCAGTTGGTGATACCATATTTTTTTGTGTTTTAATCGTTATCCTGTTTATCTCATCTTTCTGACTTAAGGCCAAATCCTTCTGTTGAATAGGTGCATTATTAATCCTAGCTGAAAATTAAACAACAAAAAGGCTTAATCATGAAGAGCATGCATTAGTCTAAGTGGTCACATAGTTTTGTGTTAGCCTCATGTCCTCTCTGTAGAGTGCCTATCTTGTTTTGGTTTGCATCTGTTGTACCAATTGTGGCAAACTTATGACAAAGTTAGACACTTTATTAAAGAACTTGTGTGTGTGTGTGTCCCCACCCCGATGATGTAGGCATACCCTTCTCATTAATTACAGTACAAATTCTGAGCAGAAGAAGAAAGAATTAAACTCTCTGAACATATACTCTTCAAGCTTGGCATCCTATCCACTTTACCTTTGCAGAATACTATATAATTTTGAAATGCTCTACCTATAAAATGATTTAAAGCAAAAGCTGTCTTGGTGTGTCACTAACAGCATACTTCAACTATATGGGTAAATTTTTTCAAATTAGTTGGCAACTGAAACATTCCTTATGGTCAAAGAAATTTCTTCATCTGAGGGCTAGGTACTGAAGTATTGGTTGATTTTCAATAGCTTGTGAGAAAGTGAGTGAACATTTAATAGGGAGCTGGCTAGAATTTCAGATAGTGTTGCAGAAGATGCCATTTCCTGGTCTGTGGCTTTTGAGAGCCCACAAAGGACAGGGCAAATTCTTCCTTTGGCACTGGCATTTTATGCATTGATGCTACAATAGGCATAACCTAAGTACTACCATAGCAGATGTCTGTCACTAGCATTACGTCTTTTGCATGCAAAATTGCTGCTCATTTGTTTCATCAGCTGTAGTGTACTAATAAAACATGTAAAATAAGTAAATTACTATAAACAGGAACAAATCTTAGACAAAACTAAGTTGTTTCTAACATCACATTTCTCAGTTTATCCATTCTCCATTGATTTTTTTCACTTTCCTCTCTGTTTTGGTGCTGGTTTTATGATTTTTTTTTCTTTGCTCATGCCAACAATTTAGCTGAAATAGGTACAGTTACCTGTATACAAACTGTGATCTCTTTATTTTCACTATTGTCAGGTCTGTCTTCCTGCTTTTTCCCTGTCTTTTAAAACTATTTTTCTTGTGATCATGCAGGGCTCAAATAACAGCGCCATAAGGGTGGCTTTCATTTTACATATCTTTCCAGAGTTAGTATTTTTAATATTTCAAATAGTGGGTTGGGCTTTTTTTTAATTATTTGATAGCAAGAATTTCAATGCTAATGCTTTTTTTGATAATTATTTGGGTTACAAAAACTTGAGAAATCAAACTGAAGTCAAACCTGCCTGTATTGTGTTTGCAAAGTATATTTTCTACGGAAGGTGGGGATTGAAAATTATCTGACTATGAAGAGTGAGCCTTTATTGTTCTTGTTCTTGGAAACTACCAGGGAAATAGCTGAGATCTCAAGAGACCTCTCTTGAAAGGGAAGAGACTTAGTTCTTGACAGGAGCAGAATGTACCAAAGAGCAAAGAGGTACAAAGTTTCCTTAGATATCTGCTTAAGGCCTGTAAAGGAAGGCTCCATGTGCCCTAATTTTTTGATAACATAAACCTTTTTTTTTTTTAGTTTAGATAAATAACAATAGGACAATAAGATACAGAATACTGAAGGAACATGCAAAATAGTAGCAGGCATCGAATTTATAAAAATTTTATGTAGTGGAGAATCAAATTTTGTGAATCTGTTCCCAAAAATGCAAGGAGAAAGGGAAAATAGTTATTTCATACTAATCAGGGGGTAAGAAACACTTAAGAACTGGAAAACCAAATCTATTTTTAAAAAAGCCCAGAAGCAGAAGTTGCATGCAGTATGTTCACAATGTTGGTTTTTTTTGAAAAAACACATCCTTAATCTTAAAAAGTGGGGGGAGTCATTACAATGTGTATGGGAAACAGGGAAATGAGACTGTAGTGCATAAATATTATGTTGAGAAACATGTGGAAACATTAGTCTTGTGCTTAACCGAACACTGTCCAAAACAAAACAAAACAAATCTATGGTTCTTCCCTCAAGATGATTTGACTATCTATCATACAGCTGACCATTCAGGAATGTAGCTGAAGTAATCTGAGGAGTCTAACTCAAAGTTAGGAACATATTTTAGTGCTTGCAGGACTGGGCACCCTCTGGTCAGTCATATTAAGATCCAGTCTTGGATTTTGCCCTTGTTTATTCCTATGCAACCGAAAGTTTAATTAAGTTAATCATTGCTGGCAAAAGTAATGAAGATTGAATCTGGTTCCAATAAAGGTTCACTCTGTCATAACTGCTCAAAAAGGTTACATTTGTGGCAGGTGAAGCTTGATTTATTCTAAGAAAGCTCAATAGCGTAGGACAACAGTCTCTAGACAAAGACGTGCTGGAGAATGTGAAGTGTTAACTTTGGCATGTTAAATTGCTTACAAAATATTCTGAGCACATTTAAGCTTATGACAGGCTTGGGATTTTTCATAAGCATCAAAACTTGTTCCTTGGGGGGAACAGATGTGTTTCTCAGTGCATGGCCAAAAGTTCTTGCTTTGCTCTGATGATTATTACGTATTTCATACAGCTATATTGTGTTTTGTTATGGGCTTTTATTTTTTCCGTATTCTGCTGCTGTTGTGTGTGTAATGCTTCTGAGTTTAGGTGGGCATGGATAACAAGGCAAAAGATAACAAAGCAAGATTAGTGCATCTGTAAAATGCACTTCATTATTACAAATCTTATGAATCTGTTAATTTTTTTTTTTAAAAATACCCACAATTTATTTTAAAACAAATTGAAGGACACTAAACATGCAAAATTGAAGATCTGAAGGTCAATTAGTTCTAAAAGCCCAGCATTCTTAGAGTTGACACCAATTGAATGTGCATTATTACACAGGCTTTCATTATGTCATTATATGGTTTTCCTTCTTTAGCTACTACTTTTCATGTAGAGAGTGACTGATTCATTTGTGCTGAACAAGGCACAGTCTTAAGAATTTGTGCTTTACTTTGGACTAGGTTTTGTTTCCCCACATGGCCACTGGTAGGTAGGGTAGGTAAGAGGGAGAAGGTGATTCACGGACAAAAAAGGAGAAAGAGGGTTTAACAGGCAGGAGGGGGAATTGGGTGATGCAACTGACACAGCAGTACCAGCCCGGGTTCTGAGGGAAGGAATGGGGATGGCTTATGAATGCAAGAGCCCTCCAGGTCTCATGGGGAAGGATGAAGTATCCAGATTTCATCTACTGATTTTCTTGCAAGAAGCTCCTCTTCCTCATAAGGCCCAAGCTGCTTAAAACATAAGTAGCTGCCAAACACAGGGACAGATGTACAGCTGGGGGTTGGAAAGTAGGATCACCAGTCAAAACTCTTGTCATTTAACATTCCTGACCTCAGCTTTCACTATCTTTGCACTTTGCTGGTCGTGGGGAGGAAAGGTCAAGAGTTGATGCCTCTGTGCAAGTAGGAAACATTTCACGAGGTGTGCAAATTCTTTAAAAAAAAAAAAAAAAAAAAAAAAAAGACAACTGGGGAGAAACGGTGTCACCACGGTCACCCCCTGGCGAAGTGCTAAGGCTGGCCCGAAGGGAGGAGGAAAGCTGCCCCCGGGAGGACGGTGGATGCCCTGAGGGCTGTGGAGCTGTGCTTCTCCGTACGGGGGCTGACTGCCCAGACCCCGGGCCCTCCCCTGGGGCGTGAGAGTGGGCGATGAAGAGCTCCCGGGGGCCAGAGGGCGCCGGGCAGGGCCAAACGAAGGCTGCAAGAGGAGAGCAACGGCTGTCAACGGGGGCAGGCAGGGATGGGGAGGGGTGGCGGGGGAAGGCGCAGAGCCGCACCCTTCCCGTAGCGTTTTGGGGTGTTTTTTCTTCACTTGGTGGTTGTTCGCGAACCGCCAGGGAGGGAGATTCAAGCCTTTTCCGTCCGTTCGCGGGCAGCCGCAGAAGGACACCGCCGAGTCTGACTGCCCTGCCCCACGGGGAACCGCCGCGGACCGGGAGCGAGGCCAGGGGCTTGTTTACCGCTCTCCGTCCCCGCCGAGGGCGACGCGCGCTACCTGTGAGGAGACTTGAGGCACAGCGCGAGCGGCGGCCGTTAACTGCTGA
>VXBJ01007336.1:638753-804447 GCA_013400055.1 Nycticryphes semicollaris
CGGACGGACGGGTGCGAGCGAGCGGCGGCGGCGGCCTCGCGCGCGCAGGCAGACCGACCGACAGACAAACAGACCGAGCACCGTAGGATGCCCACTGCTCCCCCGGCGAGGGGCTGAGGCGGGTGGGGGCTGAGAAGTCGTCAGGAGGAGGAGGAGGAAGGCGGGAGCGGCTCCGCGGCGCGGCTAAGGATGGCGCCGGTGAGCGAGCAGCCGGCACCGCAGGGCGCGGGGGACCCCCCCCACGCTGCCGCCGCCCCCCTGTCTGGCCCGCCGGTGGAGGAGCCGCGGCGAGAGAACGGCAGCGAGTGGTGCCCCGGGAGCGGCAATCCGGTCGCGCCAAGCGGAGACAGCGGGGCCCAGCCACGGGCGGCGGCGGAGGCCCCCGGGAGCGCGGCGGCCGAGCCCCCCGAGGGCGGCTGGGGCTGGGTGGTGATGCTGGCCGCCATGTGGTGCAACGGCGCCGTCTTCGGCATCCAGAACTCGTGTGGGGTCCTCTTCGTCTCCATGCTCCAGCTCTTCGGCGACGGCGAGGACAAGCAGCTGGCGTTCAAAACAGGTGAGGGGTGGCGAGGGAAAAGGGGGTCGGGGGTGACTTCTAGCCCGCTCCCCCTCAGGTCTTCTCTGCCCGGCTGTCAGTCTTCGAGACCCCCTCGGGGCGGGCGGGAGGTCGGGAGCCGAGCCTGCCCCGCCGCCGCCAACACGTGGGACTGGGCTGAGGGACTCGGAAATAATCGCTTCATCGAAGTAAAAAGAGAAGCTCTTCTCCCCGGCGGGGGGTCTGCGCTCGCAGCCGTGCCCCAGAGGCCGGGTTTGGGGCAGCAATGTCCTGGGACGTCGTGGGAGAAATTGCGGGGAAAGAAGCAGGTGTATTCCGACTCCTTTTCACAAGAGTATCTTTAGTCATCTGTCATCGTGCCTTACGAGGAAAAATGCTTACTCTTGGTCCCAGAAAGTTTTATTCCTCTACCCCTGTTAGCCTAATGATTGGTCTAAATGATTAATTAACAGTGGTGTATTGTGGCACTTAAGATATGTGAAGAATGGGCTTAACAGTTGCCAAAACCAGCATTTTGATGTGAAGATTTACTGCTGTTAGCAATATCCCAAAACCTCAGCAGTGAAGTTAATGTTTACTAAACTCTAAAGACATAACAGTACTATCACAATCAAATCCCCAGTCTGCCATTAATCTAAATCATTCTAGCCACACCAATGTTAATTAATTCAAAGGTGAACAAATATTCTATTTCATTTCATGTAAGTTCTCTTTGAAAAGCGTCTTGTGCTTTGACTTTGTAGGTTGAGGAAATGTAGTAATAACAAAGACAAATTCATATTTATAATTTATTATACTATACAACCATAAAGTTGGCTTTATTTAAAATGTAGCTTACGTATTAAAATTAAATATTAAACAAGCAAACATTGTCTTTTATGTTTTTGTGCCTCACTAGAAAAAGGTGTTCTAGCTACATAACCCATGCAGAGGTGTAAGCATTCTAAGAAGCTTTCTTAGTACACTGGTGTTACAGACCTTTAAAGGGGTTTTGAAACTTATGTTTTCCTTAATACTGGGTGAGTGGGCCTAAAGTTGAGAAGTAGGAGACGATGAAGCTAATTTGCCTGCTCTGAATAACAATGTGTCTGAAGTAGAAACACCGGGCCAGATGTTTAGACTGAAGAACGCTGGAAAAGTGTGGTGGAGCATTAAGCAATGTGCTCTCCAGCATTTGAACTGCTTGTGGTGATGTACAAGATGTATTTCTTGGTGTTCTAAAGCAAGTGGGGTGCTCTGTGTGTCTACACATCGGGTGTGACAGTGCCCGTGCCGCTGAAGGGAAATGCACCTCCAGAAGAAGGTGAGGTGCCTAGGCTCCTTAGCCTGTGCGGGAGAGGAATGAGGTTGTTCAGAAGAGGTGCTGTGAACATTCACATACTGATCTGGGAGCTGCTGACCAGTCAGAAATGCAGAAACACATGGGTGGTTGATGTTCTCTGTTCATGGTACAGCAGTGCAATTGCTTTTTCAGGGATCTGGTTCTTTAGTAACAAACTTTCAAAGTAGTATTCTTGTACTTAAAAGAAATTAATATTGATTTCTAGGTAGTAGTGCAGTAGTCCAAATAAGCAACAAGGGAAGGTTTGAAATTATTATCTTTTCCCTTCCAGAAGAGTAATTGTACTACTGGTGTTAAAGTGAGGTGAGATTGTGGGTGTGCTCCACCCATGTTTTTGAAAATTTGCCCGACTGCAGAAGAGTGTGTGTGTGGGGTGGAATATGGAACCTGGGCTTAAGAGCCTACTTGTTTTGCATCCTGCTTAGAATGGGAAATGTTATGAGTCCTGGATGCAGCTAGCACCTCCTGCATCACTTTTTATTTTATTAAAAGAAAAAAAATAATGGAGCTACAGCTGCATTTTGTTTTGCTGGTATCTGTGCTCTGTTTTGGGTAATGCAGAAGACACTCATTTTGCCTTTTTAAATCCAGATAGTTTTAAGTTAGAGGAACAACATGAGACAGCTGCATTGACTGGATGACTTGTGTGTGGATGTGAAGGAGGAGGAAGGCAAATACCAACGTGCCTCCCCTAATCAGCAGAACAGCAGATAAAAGGCTGACCTTACTTTTCTATACCTGAAAATACCCTAATGAGTCTGGGCACCATAGGGGTTAAGCAGCAGCTGTCAAACAGGACTTTTTTTTTTTTTTTAATGTTGAACTTCATCACCTAGAAACTGTGCTATTTTTTTTGTTTTTAAATCTTGTAGAAAAGACCAAGAATGAACTGAACTAAAATTCTGATACAATATTGCCACAAAGAGGAGCTATGATCTGAAATAACAAATTGCACTTAGCATAGCTCTTACTAAATGCTGATGGATTAGCTGGTATGCTGTAGAAAGAAAAAGAATGACTAATGACTAAGTCAGTATGATTTTAGTTTCAGAGAAAGTCCTAGCCTGATCATTCCCATGGTATTGATTATAGTACTTAATCTGGGTAGTCTCTTGTGGTCAGACTGATTGCGACTCAAAAGTGACAGTGGAAACTGAGTTTGAGCCACATTTAATGAATTTGAAAACCAGGATTTGTAATGAAACTTTCCTTGTTCTGTGGTTTTGCTTTGGAACACAAAGTTAAATATTCTAATCCTTCTGAAAAAATTATTCCTTTAAAATTGGAAATGTTGATTTTTGAGAGGCATGGATATTCCAACTAATCTCTCCTGGGACCCCAGGTGCCTGTGGGATCTTACAGTTGATCCAGAGTAACAAAGAATCCAACTTCTTTTTAATTGCAAGATTTAGCTGTTGCCAAAGGTTTTTGTATGCCTGCTCTTTTGGGATAAGCCAGTAGTTGTCTCTTGCCTGGTGTTTTCCTCAAAGAGGAATTAAGTAGAATAGTAGACGCTATTTTTGTTATCTCTTAAAAACATTTTGTAATCTCTTCATTCATGCCTATCTCTATGTAAGGCAAAATGGGAGGGAATTAAGTAATCATAGTATGTGCTCTTTTTGTTATTTTTAGTAGACAGATGGATATTTATCAGTATGAAAGGCAAAATGGGAGGCAGAAGGGAGGCGGATGTAGTCAAGAAGTAGCTCTTGTCACTGGCAGATAAGGAGTGGAAGGGACCAAAAATACAGCCAAAGCTGCCTCCAAAATGCAGTATGAGCACTAGATATACACGATGAATAACTATAATGTTATCGCAGGATTTAGGAGTGTTGGTTGAAAAACTTGTGCTGTGGGTTATAGGGCGTTCACAAATTTCTCTAATTCATACTTTTAATGAAAAATCTTGAATGTAACTAGTACACAGTATTTTGGTATTCATTTTGGTAAAAAGCTTGTTTGTTTGCTGATGTGGAGCACTGTATAAGCATTTCCATTGTTTCCTTGTGTAGCCATTTTTTGTGTTCAAAAGCTAATTGATGCAGAACTACAGAAGAGGAAGAGCCCCCAACGTAAGTATAAAACTTCTAGAAAGATGTGCCTGAAGTCTCAGGAAACTGCCTCGTTCATTGTTTATAGCTCATTGTGTTTGAGGAACAAGTTTAGTGGAAGAACACAATGGCAATGAAATATGGGAGGCTTTTAGTCCTTGGAAAAAGGGCAGACCTAGTAGGCCTCTAGCGTTCAAACACAGTTGTAGTCTGATTGTCCTTGAAGGAAAAGGATTGGGCACTGGGGCCAGTCTGGGTTCTGGCAGGAGGAGCACTTGGTTCCTCTCCCTGTTGGCATTGGCACAGATGGAAGGGGAGCACTGAGCCAGTCCTTGTCTTATCTTGGTTAGAGATCTGATATGTGAGCCATATCTAAGTCTTGTGTCGTAATCTCATGATAGATGCCTCTACTATGTACATTTGTGTGTGTGTAGGTACATATACCTGCTTTCAAATGGTATATTAATGCTAAGATATACCAGTGGCAACAGAAAAAATAGAAAAAATGAGTTTTATTAAAAAGGTAGATTTTTTTTTTAAAGCTAGTTTTACTACCTTAATTACTTCTCTTTCTATGATTTCCAGTGCTGGTTCTGTAACAACACTGGATTATTCTCTGTGTGTTTGTTCATCTTCACTTCTACAAATAGCCCTGCACAGTGAATATGTACTGTTATGACTGTTCAACATCCTCATGTTTTGTTTTGTATTAGCAAGTGTTAATAGAAGGCAGTACATCAGCTAGTCTCAAATGGTTGTCTGTTACTTGTACGTATCTGCCTTGGTATGGCTTTACATGGTGCAGCCTTTGGTGATATATCTGGGTATCAGTATGATTGGAAGGTCATTGGGCTGGCTCCACACCATCAGCACCATTGGGACTGTTGGAGCTGGGTTGGTGTGGGTCCTGTTGGGCAGGGAGGAGAACTCTGCCTCTGCTGTCATATCCAGGCCATAGCTCAGATACTGTGAAAGTGATGTTGAGTGATGAGGGATCTGTAGGTGCTGGGAAGAAGTGAACCTGTGCTATATATGGTATCTTAATTTTGCTGAGCAAGGCTGGCTTTTTAATTTAACATGGCAGTTTGAAATGGAAGGTTTTCCTTTACTCTTTTCTTGAGTATTTTGCTATCTTCCTCAGCTTTGCTTCAGAGATAAAAATACCACCAGCAGTTTTTTTTTATCATTCAAGACCTTGTTCTCTAATTGCCTTTCAGAACCACACTTTCATCTCTAATTCTATGGGGTGGGGTTTCCAGTGAATTGGGAAGCTTGGCGAGCTGGAATTATGTCAAATGGATTATGAGAGAGCAGTTGACTTTTTTTTTCTTTAAGAAAAAAAAAAAATCAAATTTGAAGCATAGAAGTTATCAGAGCACACAGCTGCAATCTGTGCGAGGTACAAGAAAGCACACTACTATGTAACAGTTTGGTCAATAATTACTACATTGCAATGAAGGACGTAGTTCCATGAAAACTTTGGACAGATGGTTATTGGTGCTGCTTTCTAGTCTGCCTTTCTTCCCGTGTTTGTGTAGCCATTGAAACCAGTGCAGGGAACCAGCAACGGGAGCAGATTGGCTGCAAAATCACCTGATGTAAAAGTAACTATTTTATTCAGCTGCAGTCATAATTTGTATTCTTTTGACCTGGCTTGATGATTATAAATATGTATGTAAATGAAGTCTTATGAGTAGTTGAAACTATAACTGGGTCAAACTGGAAAGTTGAAAGTAGTGTCTTTAGTGTGCTGTGTCTTTTTAGGACAGACTAGTTAACAGCACTACTGTTCATGCATACACCCGTGCGCATGTAGGTCTGTGCCTCCAGCTCTGGAGCATTTATCTTGTACTCCTGATAACTCGCTTGCAGACTGGTTAGCCTCCTGCCTGCTAGTTAGCTGCTTGTCTTGTGGTTTTTGTCTTGTTGGAATTCACATTGGTTGGATCCTTTCCTGTTCCCACTGCAGATGAGTTTGCAACAAGTTGTTTAGTTAGGAGGAATAATCTTCCTAAGGAGGAATAATCTTCCTAATGTGTCTGAAAGCTAGTTACTAGTTTATTTGTGGGCTTCTTTAGAGGGAGTACTTTCATTTCCCAAGGATGAAACTTGGTTATAACATTCTAAACATGACTGGTTATTGCCACTGCTCTGCCTCAGCTGCAAAGACCTTGAGTTAATGTGCTTTTGTGTGCTGCCTTTCAGACAAACCCGAATCCTCTAAAAATAACCTCCTTCAACCAAAGCCACCTAAATGCAAAGTTTTTACTGTGCTTCATTCATGAAATGAAAAGTTGGATGAAAGCAAAATATTACTGAGTGTCCTGCACAGTAATTTACTCTTAGTGGAACCTTGTCAGCAGAGATGAAGGTCTCTTAAAGCTGTTAGATTGTTACAATGCTAAAAAGCGAAGTGTAGCATAGTGTCTGCCTGTAGCTGTGCTAATCCAGTTACATGCATCGAAGTAATGAAAGAGTTCTTAAACATGAGATTAAAATAGTTTGAAACATTTTAAGAAATTGAAAGTGTTAAAATAAAACTTTACATTGGCTTATTTTTTACTTATGAGAGAAAAAGCCTGCTTGGTTCTTAAGATAGCATTAAAACTGTGTTCCAGTCTCATCCTTAAGTGACAATTTCTAAAGGATGTCTGTAAAACCTTTGCGTGCTCACATTTCCAGTCCAAGTAAGCAGCAGCGTCATGTGCTTACTGTTCTGCAGATGGATGTAGACTCAAAATTTGTTTGATTTCCAAGTAGCAGAAGAAAGCTTTTTTTGTTCTTCATTTTGAAGATACTTTATGTAGATGGTTTGCTGCTTGCAGACAAAGTGGCTTGGGACTGGTGTGTGTGTGTGTATATATATTCTCATGCACGTGTCTCCTTATGTCTTTTCCTTGGAGAGTTCTTTGCAGTCTTAACAGTTTTGTTCCATGTGGAACACTTTTCATACCTTATTAATGCTATTTCTTTGTCATTGTCTTTGATGCTTCTATTAACCTCCTGAAATATAGAGAAGAAAGGTACTGTGGGTGATTCCAAAAGACAATCTGCTGTTCATGGCATGACATGATGTACTATGATGACATTGTGATATCTTATTTGCCTTATTTATGTAACTAATGTTTTTCTTGCTGCTTTTTATTAGCACTTGCATTCAGTGGAATTTAGTGGACTTTGAAGTTTGCCAGTGTGCTTTGCTCCTTGCTTGTCAACTTGTTTGATTGATCTGTTCAATGTCATCTTATTTATCCATTTTTGGCTATCGTTCCTTGAGGTTCCTCAAATCCCTTCCTGATTTTTGAATTAGCCTAAACTGCTGTCTAAAGAGGAAGTTGGCAAGATCTATATGTCTATTAATAGACCCTCTTCTTAGACTTAGCAAGATGTACCAGTGCTTAGTGCTGTTTGCCTATTCATACTAGCTTTGCATGAAGAAATGTAGTAAACTGATCTCAAACTATCATAACATAATTTGTCTATTTATTGTTTTAGCTAGTTTGAGATAATTCATTAATTGCAGATAATAACAAAATGGCTAAGATTCTGGCCCCTCTGCTTGGATCAATGTCTACTAGAGCAAGCTGCTGAGGATGTTGGCCATTTGGGTTTTGACCATCTCCAAGGATGGAGACTCACCAGCTTCTGTGGGTGACCTGTGTCAGTGTTCAACCTCAGAATCAAAAATATTTCTTGCATTTAAGTTGAATATCCTGTATTTCAATTTGTGCCTATTGCTTCTTGTCCTTTTATTGAATACTACTGAATCAGCCTTTTTTGTTGGCTTTTTTTTTTTTTTTACTTAATCTCCTCAGGTGTTTTTGCATACTTACAAGATTCCCCTTCACCTTTTTCTTAAGCCTAACCAACTTGCTGCTTTCAGCCTCTCATGTCAGATGCTCCAATTCTTTGATCATCTTTGCAGCCCTTTGTTGGATTCACAGAAATAAGCAGACTACCGGATCCTCCTTCAGCATTGTCGGGGGTTCAGACTCTTGAAGCTTCATGGTGTCAGAGAAGATCAAGTAAATCTGTTTCTTGCAATCTCCAATGTTGAGCAGTGTGCTGCCACACTTCCTTCATATGGTAACACCTACACTCTACCAGCACACACCTCCTGCTGCCTCAGTGGGGGGCCCCAGACCTGCTCAGATGCACCTTCCCTCAGAGGAATTGTCTGGGTTGGAACCTACTGGTTTGACAGTTGCTCCACTGGAGTGGAGCTGGGGTGTGTGCCCTGTGGCACCATCACTGCTGAGCAAGTGTTTGCTCTTCTGAGCAGAGCTGCTTGGCCCTCTGGTGTGCCCTGCTGTTGGCTAGTTGCTGTGCAAACTGCTCTGTCTGGCTGCCTCCACTGCACTGTGGGAGCTGTGCTCTGGGCCAGACCCTTTCATAATGTGAGGGTTCAACAGTTGTATGAAATCTACTGTTTTCTAAATTGTAGATAGATATCATTAACTGAGGAACTGAGTGGCAGTTCAGGTTTAGCTGTACAATTGTTATACTTTTGGAAACTAGCCTAAACTGTATTTAAATTCCTTGTTTCTACATCTAAGGATTAATTTATTAATACTTATACCTATTTCCAAGTGTTTCATAAGTATTTGATCAGTCACATGAAAGCATCATTAGTTTGCTAAATATTAAGCAAATTTTGTATTTGGAACTCTTTGTTTTAGTCTTTTACTTTTAAACAAAATTTATGTGGGGGGAAAAAAACCCAACTGAACATGAAAAAACAACTAAAAACCCAATTCTTCAGTTTAGCTTTCAGAAATACCTGTATAAATCTTAGTCTAAGACAATTTTTTCCAAATCTTCATGTAATGTAATGCCATCATAAGGAAGATAAGGGTTTGTTGCTCTGAATATAAATATAATCCTACACCTCAAAGATCATGTTCTGAAACGAGAGGAATATTCACAAAGGTCTAACTTATTGCAGTGTTGCTAAGGAAAACAAGGATTGTCAATAAACATTGTTCTGTAATGCTAAGTAAGTCATTGCCCAATTTGAAATTCCTTCTGCTCCATGAACTACAAGGAAGATGTACTAATTACTTGCATCCAAGCTAACGTAGCACTGATAATATAACTGTCTTACAATACTTAGTATGGCAGAAAGAATAATATAGTTTTCCATATATTTTTCACAATTTTTTAATGTTTTGTTTTGTGAACTCACAGTTAATGCAGCCTTGGTCTGCTGCAGTTTAACCTTCAGCAAATATGTGCAGAAAGGATAATTATATGAGAAAACATTCCCTTGTGATCTTACATTATCTGTTTTACTTCCAGAGATCTAATTTATTTACAGTAATGGCAGCTCTGTTTTATATCCTGATATTAATTTTCATGGGAACTGGATAGGAATGACGTTTTCTAATAGTTAAGTTAGAGTAGCAGCCCTTTAGCAAGATGGGACTAATTTAAAAACCATCAGTGTTAGTTCCCACACACAGGAAGGGATTACTGGGATACTGAGCCCAGCTTCTTGCTGTTATCAGCAGTATGTCTATAATCCCATGGAACATGGTCACCCTTAGGTGGTGGGGTTCTATTTGGACTGCAAGTTGTAAAGCAACTTTCTTGTTGCCTTTTCGTGATAATAAACAGAAGTAGTGAATACTTTGGCTATCTGTCTTCTGCAGTGTGCTTTGTTCAGTAGAGCTGTACTTCATCTATATGCTTGAAGTACATGAGAATAGTTTTTTCTTTTGCATTTTTCAGAACAAGGGATATAACGTGCTAGCTATTAATTCCCTTAACCTCTAACTGTTGTCCTTGTGCAAATGACTTGTCAAATGGGCAATGAGGATTGTGTTCTGGTTCATGGTCTAGGTTTTAGCGACTTTTTCAAGGTGCTTTGCTAAAGTTTCAGATAGAAAATGCATTGGGTAAGTATCCCAAAAATCTTTAGTTCATTGTAAAAAAAAAAAAAAANGGTACCACAGTTGACAGATTTTACAAAGTATTTAATAATTTTAACTATTTTATTAATGCTGTAACTCCGAACAAAGATAAAACACTACAGTAGAATGTCCTAAATAAACTAATAAACTGTCATCTTTAGGTTTTCTGCTTCTGCAGTCTAGATGGAATGAACAGTCCTTTCTTTTGGAATAAAACACGGCTATGATAGTTGCAAGTTCATTATATGATGGCCAGGAATAGTGTTCTTGTGTATAAGGTAAGAAAGCTTCTGTTTTGGAAAAGAAAAAGATAAATCTTAACTATAACACCAAAAGGGGATTAGAGAAGTCCTAGTTTGGACTTTTACCCTATTGTATTGAATGCTTAATAGCCAAAGAATTCAAGAAGAAAAGAGAGTATTAGCATTCATTAAAAAGTGATCCTTAGTGAATGTTGAGATGGGCCATATCTTTGGAAGCTCTTGTCTGTGCTGTCTCTGGTATTGGCACTCCAGAGCCTCCTGTTGTCCTTGAACTGGCTGTTGTGACTCTGTCCCAGATGTCTCCTAAGCAGCAGCTTAATTTGCTCTAGAGTCGAGTCTGGGTGCAGCTAAGCAGTATACATAAGGAATAGCTGAACAGCAAGGACATGGGTATAAAACAGAAACCAATTTGGTCTGCCTGAGGAGGCCTTTATCTCCTATTGAAAGAATAAGAAGTACTGGGTGTTCTTGGGCTGCACAGCCAGAGCTTACTTGGACAGTAACCTGATTCTGTGTTATAATTAAACATGCTGGGATTGGAATAATCTCAGTGGGTTACATAGGTGATACTGACAACCTATTTATTCTCAGTTTGCTCCACGTTTAATGTGTGCTGTGGTAGTTGAGTGCTTTGAACTGGTTAACATCAGCTGCTGTATACTGCCACTTATTTAAGAGGAAAGAAGGTGTGGTAATGGGACTTTACCTAAAGATGCTATTAACCTCAAAGCAATGAGATTGAAATTGAGGAATTAAACTATGGTGCATATTTTGGCAATATGTCAGTGTGTGTGTCATGGCTCAGAGTAACAGCCTACTCAAAGTCCATGTAGTGTTGCTAGGTAATATTTTTTCAAATCATGAGCGTACAATTTATATGATGACTTTTGGGTTCTCCTTCAATTCATTTGCAAAATTCATTTGCCTGTGTCCCCTTCAGTTCATTGACTTAAGTTGTCATGCATGTGACAAAACTGAAGGTATGTACTTTAAAGAAACCCTTTATGGCTTTGTCACATAAGTGAATTTGAAATTGCCCTTTGTTCTTTTATGCCTTCAAGTCACTTCCTACATTTGAAATATTTATGTAGCTTACGCTCTGCAAAACCCAACATTGCATTCCAAACTTGAAAGAAATTAGAACTCTCAATTTATAATTTCTGACACTGCTGGGTGCAGGCAGTGATCTAGAAAATTAAATCAACACTAGGAAGTTTTCTGGAAGCTTAAATAAAATGTGCAGGCTTGAGATGTATTTTCTAATCCTATCAGAGTAACCCTATTTTTTTACAAACTGAAGCATGGAGCATTAACAGCTTTTTCCACCTCTGTACATATCAAAGTCTTTTGTTCATACTGCAGCAGTTTAATGAACATTTAGTTCATGCAGTGAAATCCCTGACCCTTGAAGGTGTGTTTTGGGGGAATGGGGATAGATTGGGTAGCTTAGTGGGACGGCTGAAGTAGAACTGCATGAAATGAGCATGGACAATGCTATTCCTTGTATGCACAGTCAGAAGTTTAGTCAGCATGACCCAACTCTGGTGTTCTAGGTTTTTATTGTTTTTCCTAATATTAGACAACGACAATAGTATATTGTGTGCTACTCGTGCTACCAAAGAGTTGTAAAACTGATTTGCCTGTGTAAATATTGTCAAGAAATGGGACAAACTGCTTTTGTAAGCTTCTAACTTCAAATAGTATTAATCCTGAAATTAACACCATTCAGTCATTTGTTTTTCAGACAGTGTTAATCTCTTGTATGTGTGTTATAATACATTTAATTTACTATTAATATATGTTTTGTAGTAACTTCGACCTTTACATCAAGGTTTATGACAAAACGACTATTTTTTTAGCTGAACATGGGG
The DNA here is from genome assembly GCA_013400055.1 of Nycticryphes semicollaris. Lineage (NCBI taxonomy): Eukaryota > Metazoa > Chordata > Aves > Charadriiformes > Rostratulidae > Nycticryphes > Nycticryphes semicollaris. Next base: position 650,749 of record VXBJ01007336.1, read on the forward strand.
GTTTTTTTCAGCAATTGGTAAAAATACTTTAAAATAATCTACCTGTACTTACTACATATAATTGTATTGGGAAAATACAGATAGAGACAGGCATATACGCTGCAAACTACTCTGATGCTTGTTCTTTGGGATACACAGTCATGGCTGCCTCTGAGCAACTGAGATTTCTTTCCTATGCTGTGAGGTATCTCACCTACCATCTTCTAGGTGTATATTTTCCTGATCAGGGTAGGTAAGTGTGGTGCTATAAAGAGTAAATTTCAAAACCAGGTGAAAATTTGTATTGTGTCTTTAAAACTGTCCATAAAAGCTCATAAACCCTTCTACTAGAGGAGGGGGAGAGGTTGCCCTCTAACAACCACTGTAACTTGTATATTCCTTATCTGTTTCCTAACAAACTATAGACCCTCACTGCCTACTCTCTTTTTTTTTTATAGCAAAGGCAGTGCACCTGCTCTGTAATGCAGGGTGCTCCGTCAGTTTGTAAGCTCTACCTTTTCATAACTTTAAATTTCCTGATAGAAGAATCATAAGGGCCATTAACTGTTTTTCTCGCAGACTTCTTGTGCTGTTATCACCAGAACTAGCCCCCTCTGTGCACAACTTGGAGCTTGTGAATGTGATCAATTAAATTTAAGGTAAACTTGCTGCCAAGTGAAACTGTATAATTAATAAAATTCTTAATTTTCTTTTAAAAAATGCCTGTAGTGGCCATCCTTTTAGAGAAGTGTTGAGTGTAGCTTTATATAATACAAAGACATTGATTGAGGAATGGGATTAAGGGTTCATAATCGGGGAAGTGCGTGGATGTTTAGTAGGGAGCCTAAGAGGTGGTTAGAGAATGGCTTAGCAGAATTTAAACAAAGGTAGTTGAAATCAGAGGAGTTTGGGACTAGTGTAAATGCAGAGGGAGAAAGCAGGAGCCTCTACCAGTTGTTAGGGCTGGTGAAAAAGATCAGAGGTAAAAATCAATCTGTTAATTTTAAAGGAAGGGCATATCTTGTTAAAACACTCTCTAGTGACAATGCTGCATTCACATAGATTTATTTGCTTGATTATGGAAGCTCTTACCTTACAAATTGACTTTTCCTGTTTCTGATTACACCTATGCTTTGCCATTGGCATTGTCATTTGTTTTAGCAGTTACTTATTGTCTTTACCTACTCTTCCCATTTTTTATAAAGTCATCCCAGAATTGTAAACCCTTTTCCTACATGCAATTGATTTAGCTTAAACAGGCACAGGTCCTTTGAAATTCTGTAAATAAACTTCAGTTTAGCATGACAAGGATACTGCAGACATTTTGTGAAGGAAAACAGTACCATAGGATTCTAGAACTAGTCTAAAATCATAGACTAGCTTATGTTCAAACATGTTCATGTGCTTGTCTTCAGTTTAAGGAGTATCCATTTTGAAGTATTGTAGTTGCATTTTGCCCTCAGTAGTTATTTGTGGCATGTGCTAAAATCAGAAATAGGTAAACTATATATAGTAGTTTCCCTCCTTGCCTTTCTTTTTCCTGTTTTTATCTGGGTCACTATGGGGCTGCTGAAGCAAATGTGATGGTTGGAGGGTATTGACCCTGAGTTTAATTTTTTTTTTTTTTTCTGTGGGAACAACAGAAAATACTGTCATACACTCAAAAGTGTATGCTACATGCTACATCTACTAATAGTATCCACACTCTGACATGCAAACTAGTACCTGCTAGTTAGATATCACATTTAAAAACCTGGTTAGTTGCATCTTTAGTAATTTTATTGTCAAAGTTATCTTCCCTTTTGAAGGTTTATCAGAACCTGATAAGATCAGGTACAGAAAACAATGCTCCTTAGAGGTGTTTGATGGTCTGGCGCTTTGTGTAGTTACTAATTTAGCTGAATTTGATGAACTGTCTTCCATGTAATGTTCTATGAACTTCAACCTCTAATTGCTCTAATGTGCATATGGAAAACAGGCTGATGCTGAGTTTGTGCCCAATGCTCTTATATGATTCTGTTCATCAGAAGGAAAAGCAAATTCATCTTGTAGTCGTGGAAGGCTTAAATTCATTTATATAGCTCTCAACGGTTAGGCTATAATGTTAGGTGCTACATTATTTTCAGCTATTTCCAAATGTGAGGCATGTACAGGCAGCTTTTCCAGGCATGACTGTAGCCAGAGGTTTGTTGAAGTGCAAAGTTAAGCTACACAGAAGATAAAAAAAAAATAAAAAAATCAGTGTGAATACATCAAGAAAGATATGGTGTACCAGCCAACATTGGTAGACTTCAAAAGCATGTTCTCAGAGGCAAGATATAGTGATTGATTGATTTTTTTTTTATTTTTTTTTTTTAACATTTTGTTTTGGTTTTTTGCCTCTAACTTTTCTGTTTCCAGTTTTGATCTTGGCAGGATTACAGAGCCCTTGGCATATACAGAGGCCAGACAGTGCCAATCCAGTTATGTCCTGTCCCCAGCAGATGGAATTCATGCTGAGCTCCACATTTGGTAGGAGCTGGAAACTGAAAATTGATTTCTCTGAAGCAGTGTGTTGCTCCTCTGAAAGTTGTCATGGCAGGGCATAATGCTATGCCAAACTATCCGGGAGATGCCAGTTGGTACCTGCCAGTCAACTGTTATTTTAATTATAAAGTGTTGGCTGGGCTAATATGCTATTTGAGACTTTTGATCATGTGTTAATTATATCTCACAAAGATAACCAAATACTTGTAGAAAAGTTTGGTGGAGATTTTTTAGGAGGAAACGCTCTAATTAGCTGATTAGGATTTAACTGGATTTAAGCAAATACAAGTGGAAGCTTCTGGTAATGTTTTCTCATTCTAAGGAAAACACTTAAGAAAACATTGTAGCAAATATAACTTGAAATCATGTGCCTATAATACAGAATTTGTAGATACTTTTGACTTATGTTGGTATTATAGCTTAAATAAAACAATTGAAAAACTGAATCAGAAAGCCTAGACATTATGTATGCTGATCTCTTGATGTAAAAAGTCTTGATTATGTTCACATTTGTACTCACTTTGATGTATGCTTAATATATAATACAGAATCATTCAGGTTGGAAAAGAACCTTGGGATCATTGACTCCAACCATCAACCCCACTCTACAAAGTTCTACACCATATTCCCCAACACCAAATCTCAACGACTCTTAAACACATTCAGGGATGGGGACTCAACCACCTCCCTGGGCAGCCTATTCCAGTGTCTGACCACTCTTTCTGTGAAAAATTCTTTCCTAATGTTCAGCCTAAACCTACCCTGTTGTAGCTTGAAGCCATTCCCACTTGTTCTATCACTAAATACCTGTGAGAAGAGACCAGCATCAACCTCTCTACAATGCCCTTTCAAGTAGTTGTAGAGAGCAATGAGGTCTGCCCTCAGCCTCCTCTTCCTCAAACTAAACAGTTCCAGCTCCTTCAATCGCTCTTCATAAGATTTATTCTCCAAGTCCCTCACCAGCTTTGTTGCCCTCCTTTGTACTCACTCCAGCACTTCAATATCCCTCTTGTGTTGAGGTGCTCAAAACTGGACTCAATACTCAAGATGTGGCCTCACCAGTGCTGAGTACAGGGGGACATTCACCTCCCTACTTGTGCTGGTCACACTATTTCTGATAGAAGCCAGGATGACATTGGCCTTCTTGACCACCTGGGCACACTGCTGGCTCATGTTCAGCCGCTTGTCAATTAGAACCCCCAGGACCTTTTCTGCCAGGGACGTCTCCAGCCACACTTCCCCAGGCCTGTAGGGATGCATGGGGTTGTTGTGGCCCAAGTGCAGGACCTGGCACTTGGCTTTGTTGAAGCTCATCCCATTGACATTGGCCCATCCATCCACTCTATCCAAGTCCCTCTGTAGACCCTCCCTATCGTCATGCAGACTAACACTCCTGTTTAACTTGGTGTCATCTGTGAACTTACTCATGATACACTCTATGTCCTTAACAAGATCATCAGTAAAGATGTTAAACAGAAATGGTCCCAGCACTCAGCCCTGAGGAACACCACTTGTGACCAGCTGCCAGCAGGATTTAACTCTGTTGAGCACCACTCTTTGGGACTGTCCATCCAGCCAGTGCTTGATCCAGCAGATTGTACGCTCATCCAGGCCACGAGCAGCCAGTTCTTCCATGAGAATGGATGGGGAACAGTGTCAAATGCTTATATATTGAATGTTTCTATTTTGTTTTTATCACATTTAACTTGAGTATTCTACCTTTTTTTTTTTGTTCTGTATTGCTTTCAGTTTCTCTGAAAATAGACCAGTTGTTATGAAAATAGGCTGTTGGAATAGTATGCTGTCTGGTTTTGGCTTAAACAGGTGTAGGCAATCAGTGACACTCCCAAGGTTCTGCATGCAAATCAAGGGCTGCTTTTTTCTTAACATTTATTGTCTGTCTGGGGGCAGCATTTGGAAAGGTCAGTGCTGCCCTATTAGAAAATTACTTGAGCAGTATTTCAATTTTCTTTCTTTCTGAAGTTGTTCCCTCTTCCCCTTAAGTAAGAATGTTATCTAGGCAGCTCATCTGCAGATTTTATTTCATTGTTGATCTTCAGAAGCAAGATGTAAGGTCTCTGACTTCCTGTATGTATCAGTTCTCAATACCTTACTAATTTGAACTGCCAATATGAAGCACTGGTTTCTGTAGCTGAGCTGTTTGCAACCACTTGCTTTTCTGAGCTCTCAAACCAGAGGAGAAATGCAGGAAAATGGAAAATTACTCTTCTGTTATTTTACTAGTTTTACTATTATTCTGATTACATTTACTTTTACATTCCACATATTAAATGAAGTAAAATGCTCTCCGTTTTCAATTGGAAAGAGGGAAAGGTAAAAGTAATATTTAATCCAATTAATGTATTTTCCTGCTCTGATTCATTGTGATGACTTTGAGCATCTGCTAGTAACTGAGCATGAGCTGCTTAAAGTCACAAAAACCCAATCCCCATTATTTCTGCTCATTGAAGAGAATAAATGAATTACCAGACACTAATCTTTGGATAATTGCTTGCTGAGCAGGAGATCTTAGCTCTTAAAGAAATTAGTTTTGTAAGTTTATAGAACTGTCAGAACTAGTGAATTATTTAAAAAGGTTAACCATAAATGAACAGAAGCTGAACTTCCAGTTTTTTATTCACAACTATTTCACTTGAACCTTGCAGTATGTGTAGTATGTGGAGATAGATATTATCATTCCCCTTAATGAGTTTTAGTATAATTTAGCAGCCAAAATTTAAGCTGAAGACAATTTTTTATCAATGTTTTTGGCAGTACGGAGCTAAGACATGTGGAATAAGGTTAAGTATATATTGCTGTTCTGAATGATCAAACCACTTTGGGTTTGAAGTAACTCTTACTCAGTTTGGATTGGTCTTCTAATTTGGACATAAAGGCAGGTGTATGCTTTTTACATAGTCTACCCTGTGACATTACATCATGCATGTAATTTTCCCAATTCTCCTTTATTTGACATAGCTTAGGCAGGTTAGCTTTCAAAATTATTTTTGTTCTTGATAATTGGGTGGTCTTGTGATTTATGGCTTAAGGATATTTGTATTTGAAAGTCATGCTGTTTGTCACTGGTGGTCATCACTCCTTTGCCTTCGGAAAGAAGCCTGAAAGAGGGTATTAGGAGTCATTATTCATAGCTCCTACTCAGGTAGCCTTAGGCCGTCCTCACTGCTTTGACCTCACTGGAGTCTTTTACTTTTGTGTAGAAACAGACTCCCCCTCTCCCCAATATCTGGAAGCATTCAGAGCCTCAAAATAATTAGATAAGCAAGCCTCAAATCCACCTAAGAATTTACTCTATCAGAATACATCTGATAATTTATTTTCAACATCTTATATTTGTGGGATAACTAAGGAGTAATTTAAGTGGTCTTTCTGATCTGAGAGGCACTTTCTGTCTCAGTAAGTCATTTCTATTGGCAGTTCATGTGCTTTTTGAGGCTACAAAAAAGCAACAAAAACTGTATTTGCCTATGTCAAATTCCTATTCTGCACCTGGTCTTTACAAATTACAGGATATATTCCTTCTGATTCTCTTACTTTGTGTATTATGATGTTTATTACATTACATCTTTGATCAAAATTTCACAGGGATTCTGGCAAAGGGATAAGAATACCCTGGTTAATTCAGATTAAATACTCTGATTGGAAGTAATTGTTCTGTGCAGTATGTTTCTGCCCCTCAATGAGAACTGGGCTTCTTTCCCGTGGACAGTTTTTCATTGTGGAATCTCTGCTTGAAACTTCCTCAATTTAAAGAAGTAGGCTTTATTTAGTCTTCTTCCATTTATTTTAATTACTGTCAAAATATCAGGATATAGTAGGCTTGCCATATAAGGGCACTATTATTAATGTATCTGTAAAGACAAAGTGATTTAAGTGAGTTATGGTTGACTTATATTTAGAGTTGTCACAGAATGTCATGTTAATATTGTTGTAAATGTCTTCAGAATGCCATTTTAAACAACAGGGGAAAAAACATACTGAATCTTCAGATTTTACCTGGTTAAATTTTGTTTGTGCATCAAGAGGACTAATGCTTCTATATCCTTAAGAACTAAGGTGACATCCTCCACAATCTTAAATACATCCCAGTGGAGATACGCCATTAGCGTTGGAGGTAGTTCTAGCTATGTTTTTGAAACCACTTTGCCTTAGGCCTAGTCATGTTCAGAGTCTCAGTTGAATGGATGGGTTTACAGCTGTTCTTAGCACACTATGAAAGAGGGGGTGTGTATGTGCATGCATATTTTCCCCTCCAGAGATGGGTGATAGCAAGCTTTTGTACTCCTCCCCCACCCCTTCTGCCACCCCGGAGGGAAAAGGTGCTAAAAGCTCCACTTGACTCCCAAAGGCTGTTGGAAATACTTGCAGTGAGCAGGAGCAGCAAGAGGAGAGTGGGCAAGAAGGCATCTGTGGGTTGGAAACAAGACAGGTCAAAGTACTGTAGTGTCGCAGATACTTGCTGCAAACACATAATGTTTTATTCTTAACGCTCAAATAGAAAAGGGCATTTCCTTTTGCATGCAGGAAAACCTACATTTCAGAATGAACACACATACAAATTTTTAAGAAAGCATAAAAGCAGAATCCAACACAACCTGCTGTTTTCAGGTTTGTTTCTCCATGACACAGCTCCAATGTTTTGTTTGCAAAACCTGTGTACAGCAGAAATATGTTATTTAAGGGAAAAGATCAGTATTATTGTATGTATTTGTCATTATACACCTGAATTTTGATTAGAGTAATAAAATTAAATTTATTAAAAACTTACCTGAGTAGGCTGATATCAAATGCAGAGGTATGTGATTTCAAATTTATGGGTCTCCTGTACCATGCACATGCATTTTTTCTTGGCATTTTTCAGTAGTTGGGGGTGTCGCACTGTGCGTAGTTTATCAGCAGCAGAGCAAATGGAGCATGTTACTTTTTTTTCCCAATGTTGTCCTTGAGTTTGTAAGTACTTTAGTGTTTTACTTTACTGGGCTACTGCAACTAGAAACCTACTTGATTAGGTATTTCCTAATGTCTTTTTATTGCTTGCTAATTTGAAGTTAATTAGAATTGCTTCACACTGTTCTTCAACACTTGCAAATCGACTCTAAACCCAGATGGCTCAACTTCTGAATTTTACAAAGATGTTAGTCTGTGTAAATCTATACATATATAAAGAATTTAAGCATTAGACATGTTTTAGTTAAATAAAATGCTTACGTGATAGACTATAGCAGTTGTTCAGCACCATAGTATAAATGTAGATGGAGGTCCTGAAACTGCAAATTTTACATAAACCAGCTACTTAAATCATCAGATTGCACTAAGGTTTCCAACTTAGACTACAAACAGGCCATGCAGTATAAAGGACCACTATTCTTGCTCATGCTTGGCTTCATTTTCCAAGTTCTTTTTGTAGCCAGTAAGGTAAAGTTTTACTGGGTACACATAGTCTTTGATGAACAGTTTATTTTGCTTCATCTTTACCATGATTTTCTTAACTTAATAGTGGTGTATCTGATGGATGTTTTGTTTTGACTCTTAACAGATCCTAGACTTTTTTCTGCATAACTTCAGGGATAAGGAATTCTGTTAAATTTAAAAACCAAGAACTTGTTATACATAGCTATTAATGTTATTAATAATCAATGCTAATTCTGTAACTGGTTTGGATTACTATGCAAGACAGCAATTGGATTCCTTAGAACTTCCATTCATGTCTTCTCAGGCTTCCAAGTCAAGCCTTGTCTCAAGCTCTTGAATGCTTGAGATAAAATTTGTTCTCATCCAGACTTGAACTTTTGAATGCAAACTGTGAGCATGGCATCATAAGAAACAGTGACAACTTTTATTTTGTACGCAAATGGTTGCATACATAATGATTGTGTGATTTATTTAACACAATCTTTGTGTTAAACCTTATTACATAGCTTTTTGAATAACTGAGTTCAACTTTTTGTCTTTTTAAAGTAGCAACTTCAGTGGCATGATAACTCTTTCAAAGTGAATCAGGAGCTGCTGGCAGAAATAAGTAAACCCTGTAATTTCTGGCAAAAATTTGATAATTAAAATTGATGTTTTATTTACAGTTGTCAGCTTGAGTCACTTGTGAACAAACTTCTGGAATAAACTAATGAATGTTTCACTTAAAAATAACCACATCTTTTGATATTTCAGTTGTCTTATTTGTATTTGGTAGCTATGGAGAAGAGATTCTTATTGCATAAAAACATTCCAAACCCTCAATTTATAATGCTGTGCTTGCATGGACTCTCCTATTAATTGCAAGAAAGATCTATGACCTTTCCTTTCGAGTGTCCTGGCAGTAGATTTTAGAGGAAATAACCCTGCTTGCAAAACTCTTCTAGCTGTGATATCTGTATTCATACAGTCATAGGATAAGGATAGGATAGGATCTCTGGAGACCTTCTTGTTCAACCCCCTGTTCAGATCAAGTTCAGTCAGATCAGGTTACTGAGATCCAATCAAGTTTGGATAGAGTCTACTATTGCTATGGGTAACACTTTCCAATGGCTGACCACCCTCACGGTAAAAAACCCCATGCTCCGAAAAATCCCATGCTCTGTCTTGTCTTCAGTCTCTTGTGCTCTACCTGTGCACCTTTGAGCAGTGCGATTCTGTTTTCTTTGTTGACAGCCTAAAGATCTGCACTGCTCCTGCATCCTGAGCTTTTCCTTAAGGCTGAACAAACCCAATTCTCCCAGGCCTTCCTCCTAGATTAGGTGTCCCAGCCCTCAGTCATCTTGGTGGCCTTTTGCTGTGCTGGCTCCAATATTTCAATGTATTTGTTCTGTTCTGGGGAGCAGAAAATAGCAAAACTCCAGATTCAGCCTTATGAAAATGTAATGCCCGCAGTCCTCAGCCTGCTGGTAATGCTCCTGCTAATGCAACCTGGAACACAGTCAAATTTTAATTTTTTTCTCTGAAGGGCACACTGATTCAGATTCAGCTTGCGAACATGAGGTCCCCCGTGTCCCTTTCTGCAAATCTATTTTCTAAGCAATTGATCTGCAGCCTGTATGGGCTCCTGTTGTTTTACATCCCAGGTGCATGACTTTACATCTGCTTTTGAATGCCTTCTTGTTTCTGTTGGCACATTTCGCAGCATATTGAGGTACCTTGACACAGCAGCCCTCTGCTTCAGCACATGTCACTCCACCCAATGTGGTATTGTCCAGACTTAGTGAATGCAAAGTCTTTTTTTCATCCATATTGTATCTTGAAGGTGTATGACTTCTAATGGTTAATAAAAGAGACTGTAACACTACGTATTGCATGACTGTATCGTGCATGAGCAAATAGAATTACGTAAAAATAATTGGTCACTCTTCAAATTGATCTAAGCCAGTGTTCTGTATTTAGTAGCAGTAACTGATGTTATTAGTAGTAGTCCTTGCTATATGCTTGCTTCCCTTGGTCTGTCAATGGCTTTTGGATGACAAAGAAGCCCACCCTATATCAATCTGACCTCTTCTTGTTTCTTTTAGCCAGTTTATTCCTGCCTCCAAGGGCTTTTTACTCTTTTCTAATGGAAACTTTGTTTTTCTAAGAACGTTTTGTTATGGATGAACCTTTTGTTGAAAGCTGTAAGAAGTTCTAAGTCATTAACATTAAACTTATTTTGAATGGCATGTTTATTTTAGCATTATCCAGATAATTGTCATGAAGAGATTATATCTAAACACTGTTTTTTTTTAAAAAACCCTTTTTATTCAAAAGATGTTTAATCACAGGATTCATGATTGCTTGATGAATAGTAAGTATTTAAAGCTGGATTTAGGTATGCAATAGCTCATGATGTTTAGCTACTTTGAAGAGGCCTTGCATCAGAAGTGACTGCTTCATTATGGTGAGGAAATACTTCTGTTTTAGTGATTTCTAGAACAAAAATTTAGATGTGCTGGAGGAAAAGAACCCTTCTGGAAAAAATAAAATAAAAATAAAAATAAACCTTGTAAAAGAATCAGTTCACTTTCACTTTTTCTCTTAAGTTTTATTCTAGTTTTTAAAAATGCAGAAAACATACTTAAAATACCTTTTCTCAAATTCATTGAAGTGCCTTTGGTCATCTAGAGGATTAGTTTTTAAAACAATTCCTTGTATCTCTGCCATGAAGAAATGCTGTGGTTTTTTTCTCAAACAAGAATAAAAATGTTTTTCCTATCTCGTCTTTTTTTTTTTTTTTTTTTTTTTGTAATAATACCGTTCTTGTATCTGGCTATACTAAAGCTACGGAAAAGTAAGTGTTCTTCATTAAGCTCTTACCAGCATGTGCCTAGAAGGATATTTAGTTTTGATTGTCAGGAAAACTTTATTTATGGCCACCAGTACTGAAGTGTATAGCTTCATCTGTTTGCCTTGGCAGGCTTAAGTGAAGATACTCCTTGACTGGGGGTGAAGGGTAAGGGAGAAAGCTACGCTTTTGCCCTCTTCCTTGCAAGCTTTTTAAGAGCAGGAATGACTCTCTTTGGCAGTAGCCATTTTGATTATGAGAAACTTTAGTCAATATGATCTGTCTTCTAAGGGGCTGTCCTAGCTACATTTACCAAAGGAAGATAAGTGCTCATAAAGAGTGCTATTTTGAGTCTTTCAAGCTTCTGCAATTTCTCATATGAAGTCTGCAATAGGAATAAACAGGTTGTAGAACTACCAGAATCCTTTGTTTTCGTTAGTGGATGTTAGTAAGGGTTTTTTTTAAATTGAGTCACTTCAGGGCTCTTGAAAGTAAAAGGATTGCCTCAAGCTAAGCATGGTGTTGGCAGGAGCTACGCAAACTTCTTTGTGTAGTCTTTGCCAAAGAACCTCATTCTTGAGCTGAAATATCCCTGCTGTTTCCAGCTGTGAGCTTCATGAACAAACACTATGAATTTTGACAAGCTGATCATTATTCATGCAGAATAATTTATTAGATTAAATTCCTGTCCTAATTAGTTTCCCTTGTTTCCCTTTGTTTAACAAGCTTTACTTTGTTTTTGTTTTCACTTGTTTTCTAACAAGTCTTACTCTTTGCCAATTTCATTGGGTTGAGTAGGTAATCCTAAGAAATGACTGAAGGATGCAAGTAACATGATGGAAGGTACCACATGAAATTGCTAAGAATGTATTAAAATGCAACATGATTGTACTGGTGTATGGCATTGTCTGAATTGGTCTTTAAATGGTGAGGTTCATAAGGCAGGAGTACTTAGGGAGAGAATTAATTAAACTGGAATGATAAACGAATATTGAATTTGGAGTGGTTTGGCGTTTAAATTGTTGTGTCATTTTTTTGACAAACTAGTGTTATATACCATTTAGGAAAGCAGGAATTTTTCCTGAAACCAAATCTCCCCCCACCCCGGGCAAATAATGTGAAACTGAGTCAGACATAAAGTGGTCTGCACTAGGCTAATATGTGTGATTTCTTAATGTCTGGCTTATATGTGGAAGGATGTTGTGGTCTGTTCCCTTGGTTGCTATAGTTTCATTTTCCCCCCTCTTACCTGTCCCATTCATCTCCCTCCGTTTGTATGATGAATAAAGTTCATTGTGAGCCGTTGGAGGAGGGGGAGGTGATTTTTTAATTAAAAAAAAACCACAAACCAATCAACAGAGAAACCGACACCAAAAACCAACCAAACACCTCCCAACACACTTTTATACACTGACGCAATCATAGTAATGAGTATTGACATACATATCCAAGCAGTCTGAGCAACCAGACCACACGGATGAGTGTGTCGAAGTGGCCTTCCTAGCAATCCTCCCAGTAGAATGAGGGGTGACAGATTCCTGCTAACAAATCCTCATGTCTCCTGGGTTCTTAGGTCAGAGGCTGTGTGCTGCATTTGGTTGTGACTTTTGTATGCCCTGTAAGAGCTGACAGTGATGAGGTCTCTTCATCCTGTTCCACCTCCGAGTCCTTACGATTTGCTCAGTCTTTTGTGTCCTTATCTTGGCTGTCTTACAACTTCAGTCCCATTATTTATCTTCCCACCATTATCTCATAACAACTTAAGATTGTATTTCGTTCTAGTGTAAATGTAGTCCTTGTTTTACTGACTTGGGTATTTTGAGAAGCTGGTATGTAGGTGTACTGTGATCTTTGATCTGCTTATCTACATGCCATCAACACATGCTGTTCTTAAGGACTTTCTTCTGCCATTCTTTCTGGCATTCCCATTCATTGTCCAACCATAGTAGTCTTAATGTTCCTATTACAAAGTGTCTCCACACTTGTACAAAAAGGGAACACCTGTCTCTGTTTCATGCTTGCAGCGCCTAATCTGTCATACCTCTTAAACCACCAAAATATGTTTATCAGACCTATTGTCTGAATTGCTAAAAATGCCCATTCTTTTGTTTAACAAAACTTCTGCTCGTAGGGGGCTCTAGTTGATTTGCTGGAATCTTTTTGTTTCTATCCTTTCATCCAAGGAATGGTTCTAGTCTTCCTTCTCTCCTTTTCTTGCTTTTCTACCTTGCCAGAGGTCACACCAACCTTAGCTGTTGGAGCTTATCAGCTTAATCCTTTTCTTGTTCTTGGTATTGCTGGCTCCTGTCTTGTTCCTACATGCAGATTTCCCCATCCCTAGATCCTGTCCATCTGCTCAATACTTGGCAATTTCTCCGTGCCTTAGACTCTTTATCTGTTTCCTCTTACGGGCTGAGTATGCATTCCTTGCGCAGTAAACTTTCTGTTGTTTGCCTTATAGAAACTCGGGAGCTCCTCACTTTACTGCTCACTTCTTCCTCCTCTGACACCTAGCACTTTCCATTTAAATAAAGCACAAACAACAGAGCTTGCTGCACTCCACTCTATAGGGCGAATTTAAAGCAAGTGGCCCTTATTGATTCTTTCTTTGGGCTGGCTAAGAGATACTGACTGTTAACAGTGTTTCTTTGAAGCACTTCAGCTAAAATAATACAGTAGGCTTTAGTTCTTAAGAATTTCAGAATAACTGGAAAAATAGATTCTTTTGCTGTCCACACTCCCAATACATTACTTGTGTAGCCTGGTGGACTGAAATTTTTATTTCCAGTCTTACTTGAAAGTTCTTCCAAACTGTACTCATGGGCAGGCATACTATTAGTTCACGTTTTTTGATTATTATTTTTTTTTTATTGCACCTGCTGATCTCTTTTTATGCCGTCAGGATGAAGTTAACGTGCACCAAATTTCCATTTCTGATTAGGGCTCAGTGCATGGAAGTCTGTTATTTTTTCCATGAAGACGTGGACTTTGCTTTCCTTTGGATGCTTTGGCTGGTGCAGTTTAGAACAGCTGCTGAGTTCCCTAACTTGTATTCCACTTGCTGCAAGGAGAGTGTTCTGTCCTAGCACCTCCTCTTACACTGTTAAGAGTCCTTGGGAGGAAGTGCAGAATTTCCCAGAGGTTTTCTTTATCATATAGTAATACCAGTAAACACTCCTTTTATTCATATAAAGGCTACTTGTGAATTTAAGGGCATTATTTTACTGCAACTCAGATGCCATCTTTCCCCTCACCACCACCTCCAAAACAATTTGGCACTTCTGGTGCCGAGTGAGTTAGCTCTGGAGTAGCTGGGAATAAGTGCTACAGTAGCTCTTCAGGAGGATAAGCTTGTTTCTGAAGAGGCTCTATACATGAGAACTCCTTTGTTAACATGGTAGAATTAAAACCGGACTTTCAAAATTGGGACTGTCTTGTCTAGACAGCTTTACTAAGCTTTACTGTGTCACTCTTTTTCATTAGCTGTTTCACCAGACCTGGCGGAAGAAAGAACTAATTGTTGTAGTACGACAAGTGCAACTTCTTGAAAATGCAAGCCTGGACCAAAAGGAGAGGACTAGGGTATTTTAAATAGGACTGTTGCTTCCCCCCCTGCCCCCCCTTTTCATTCTAAGTGTTTGGGAAAATATCAGGCCAGATGCAACAGCTTGAGAGAAGTGAGGCTGCCACAGCTTTGTCCCTGGTTTAGCCAGCAGCGAGGTTGAACTCACAGAGTGTGCTCACATCCAGCACAGATACACGGTTGGCCACACAGATAAACTGACAGACGCTCAAATAACTCACGTGAACGCAGCGCTATTGGCCTCATTTTCTCTAGGCGAACAGAATGGAGGTCTGTTAGTGAGAATATATGCTTGTATATGTACCTATAATATATGTATATGTGTCTGCAGTGTGGATCCCTCCGGGTGCGGGGCTCAGACACTCAGATATGCACACAGCACCACTTGCCCAGGAAAAGGTTAGAAAGGGATTTAGTAAGAAGACAGAGCAGGCTATGCTGATCAGGTGCAGGTCATGTCCAACCAAGTGTACTGGCCATCAAACTGCTTACAAGTGACCAATCCTTTTAAACTTCTTAATCCTTCTTCTTCCCCAGGTCACTTAAATCCTGCCTTGGTTCCTCCCCTGAACATCCCATAGTAAGTCCTGGGTTATCATGAAATGCTTTTCCATGACATCCCCCATTGTGTCCCATGCTCCAAGGCAGTAGTCCAGTTCTGTCCCAAAAGTGCCCTGGTATTGGCTCATCCTGATGGGTGTCACACCTGGACAGGATTGAGGCTCTCCTGGAGCAGCCCTGGGAAGGACTGGACAGGATGTGTCCTCCTCTGAGCCAGCACCTTGGGTTCCCACCTGCCTTCACCTCTGTGCTCCTCCAGGCACATGGAGTGGGCTGGTGCTACCAGGGCTGAAGGCTCCTGCTGTGGGGCTGAGAGGAGCCAGGGCAGGATGTTATTTGGGATTCTCCCTCCTGCTGTTGTCACTCTGTGCCCTTTTGTGGTTGCGCAGATGATCTAGTGCACAAACCAACACTGTGCAAATGGAGCTTGATGGAAGACAGTTTGATACCTGTGAAGGTCAGTAGTGATGTCTTTGCCCAGCCTCAACAGGCTTGTACTCTCTGAGTAACAGAACTTAAAGGCTTTCAGCATCTTGCACGTAATATATGTAACAGCAATTTCCCTTGTTCTATTGCTTTTTCTGCATTTTCTTCTATCAAAAAAGCTCTAATTTGTTTGTCAGTAGAAATAGCCCTCTACCTTAGAGCATTTTTTATTGTTCTAGATGTCAAAAAATCCCTGTATGTGTAATATGACTGTTTTCTGTGAAATGTAGATAGGTATGTGTATTAAATGCACATTATTTTTTTTTTAATTATTATTATTCCCATGTTATCTAGTGACAGTTACTGCTTATGTAGTCACCGTTTTGTGAGTTTTAGTATTCTTTTTAGTCCTTCTCTTCTTTCCCTCTAAAATTAGAAATAGGGAATAAAAGTTCACTTAGTCATTTGGAGTTATGATGACTGACTGTGAAGATGGCAAATTGTTGGTATAATTCCTTAAATGATGTAGTGAAGTTACTATTCCGGGAATAGCAATAAGGGAAACATGTTTGTATAAATGCTAGTAGCCAAGCTACCAGGTGCTTGGATTGCAAGCTGATAAAGTAAAAACACATTTAAAATTCTCAGACCCTTCTAAGAAAGAGTGCAATGATAATGGATGGAGATTGATCCTCCAGCAGAAAGACTTGAGTGCTTTTCTTTTTGGATAACAACTGTTATACTATTCTATAATGTGCTACTAGGAAATATAACTAGGAAAAAATATATTTCTGTACTGATTACATACCATTTACACAACAAAAATGGCTGAGTCACTACAGGAAAGAGTGGTTCAGATTTGTGCAACTGAGGACTATTGCAATTGCTAGGCAATGGTGGATTTAGGGTTCTTTTCAACAAATACAAAGATTCTCTTGTGAATGATTAAGGAGTAAGGCATTGAGGCTCCCTAAGGTCTCCCAGCTGTCAGATATTTGAAGGAGATGACTGGTTCCAGCAGTTTTCTTGACTAAAATTTAAAATTTCTTTTAAAAAAGAATTTTCATATCTTCAGGAAGTAATAAACAATGATTTAATACAGGACTTCAGAGAAAAAAAATTATACTAGACAGTGTGTGCCTGTGTCTGTTTGCTTATGGTGAGTACAAAGAGTCCTTTTTAATACAGCCACCCAGAAGCTTGAGGAGTTAAAGCATTGGTGAAAAATGGGGGAGGAAACAAACCAGCAGTATGACTGGCTTAGAGTACCTATTTATTTTATAAATAAGAGCTCTGGACTTCTGATATTTTCCATAATACACCACCAAAATATTCAGGAAAACCATTGGTTTTGTTTTTAAGACAGTGAAATCTTTATTGAGTGAAACTATCTTTAAAAGAATCTTCAGAAAATTGTATCTGCTTACTGAGCTTTGGGGTTTTTGGGAGCAAGTATCATAATTTTGGTAAAGGATCATTAATAGGTGGATTCAAAGTAAAAAAAAAAAAGTAATATAGTAGGAATATTATTGGAATAGAATGATGTGTTTCTTGAGTTAAACAACCAATTTATTCCAGATATCATTGTTTATATATGCTTATTTGCTTTTTATTTTCTATATATGATATATATGCTTTACTAATATAAAATGTCTTTAAGGTTTGTTTTGAAGTATGCTCAGTATTTTGTTTGGTTTTTGTCTTTTTAGAGTTGTCTAGTAAAAAATCCTGCTGGTATTATGGTTAAATAAAAATGTGTAACCTCTTACTTTTGATTGTTTGCAAACTGGGTATTAGACTAGATGGGACAGATGTGACCTCCAAATCTGCTAAGTACTTCAGCAAGCTGTAGTTCATATGTCCTTTTATCTGTCAGACTGATTTATCTCAGTTACATCTGTGTAATATTGCAATTACAGCAAGTCACATTCATGACTGTTTCAGCAGCATATATCTCAGATAAAAGTACTTTGTGTGTGCAAAGTAGGGATTTGTTTGTTTTTTCTAGATGTGTGGCAATCTGGGCATTTGGATTGCTGGAAATCAGATAACTGCCTGAGTAGTTGGGCACTAAGTTGAAGAGAAATAGTCTGTCTCTGAGGAATATTGCCAGACTTGATAATTTTGGATGGAGATGCCGTAGAAGAACAAGGCCAAGAGTTACAGCAGCTGGTTCATTTGGTTACAAGGGTTACACAGTGCACAAGCTGAGTCACGTGTGTGTGTAACTGATATAAAGGGCACATGCTGACACACAAAATTACCCTGTCATATAGGCTTTTTTCTTGTATTTGCTCTTATCAAGCTTTTCATGAAACTGCTTCCCACTTCCTCTTAATCCTTTGACAGGGATAACACTTTAATCCATATGTTTGCTCTGCAAAAGCTTATGGTGCTCTTGTTATTTTACCAAGCTTTTCTGTATTTGAAGGAAAGAGAATGGGAGATGTGGGTGAAAGAAAATGATACCTGTAAATCCCCCTTCAGTCTACAAAAACAGCATTTAATTCTTAGTGTCACTTACATAGTCCCATTTTAGCCTTGTATTTCTATTATGCAGTGTATTTGTGATGAGACTGATAAATTTACATGTAAATTTTGGAAACACAGTGCAAACATTCTTTATGAAAGATAGGCACACTGAAATTCTTATGTCACCTCACTTTACCTTAAGATGACTTCTTTTAAAATCAAGTGTAGCTTTCCACATAACTTATAGCACAAAATAATGTTCCAATTGGAAAGACAGAATTTTGCTGTATAGTTCAATGTTTGTACTTGTTATATTAAATGCAGGCACATGCTTCTGAATGCATGTCTGTTTTTTGGATTGCAACACCCTGTTTCAAAATAGACACTTTTGTTTTTATATAAATGCAGATTCTTCCCTCTGAAGCAGATGCTAGTTCAACAAACAGATCTTACCTTGAAAAATGTTTACCTGTTACGGCATCTAAATGATTTGTCCTGAAATCACTTTTTTCTTCTGTTGTAGTTGCTCTGTGTAATAGTATTTTGGATTTGGTCTTAATGACTGTTTTGGGGTGGATAGTGGTGGTTTATAACATTAAGAGATATTTTACGTAACAGTTTGAGCCTTGAAGATATGGTTTTAAGACCTAAATTAAGTTTGATTATTCTGTAAGGACCTACAGAATATAAGGGCAATATGTGTTGATGTAATCAGGGAATATGTGCTGTTATAATCTGTCTTGAGGATGCTCACAAAGTTTTTGAGACATGATGGGGTCTGTTAGCCAATTCTGATAGATTCAGGAGGATCTTGGCATGTGAAAAATTGACATAAGTTTGTGGGCTGCTTGATGAGCTCCTGAACTTCAAATAGTGTACCAAACTTATGTGACGTCAGATTTCTTTACCTTGCCTGGTTTTATTTCCATCGTGGTCTCACAAGAAGTTCTGATGCTGTAGAAGTGAAATGTATGCTTGTGCCAGGTAAAAGGCAACTTTGATTTGCAGGTCTTGCCCTGCAAGATTGCAGGTCTTGCCCCACGTGCAAGTGAGGTGGGAGAAAGGAAGACTACTAGTAGCTCTGTCAATAATTTAGGAATTTGGGTCTTGAGGTCTAATCTATGCTATAGCTCTAAAACATGAGACCATCACATTACATGTTTAGTTGCAGATATATTTGGAATATGTTTAACTGTTGGTTGTGAGAGTAGTTAGGATTAAACTTTTCTGGCAAATCAGACTATCATCTTTGATGTTAATAGCTAATACTTTTTTATGCACAACATTACTAATCCTAAATCAAAACTAGAACATGATCCTTGGTGTTCGTGTGCTTGGTAGTTAAAAAACTAAATAAAGAAGCCAGTGCTAATCTGGGGGAGGAGGAGGGAAGGAAAGATAAAAATGTGCCTGGAAATCAGTTCTAGAATTCAATTTTTTTAAGGCTATTAGTTAAAAATGTGATTACATTGTGCTTTGAAAACTCTCAGACAGTCAGCAGAAAACATTCTTGTATGACTTCTAAAAGGAAAAACAAGTGGTTACAGCCATTTCTTATCGATTTGTTCCTTGTTTATTCTTCCTACCACAGCATTTTCAGACTTTATTAAGTGTCAAAGGTCAAGCTCAGTTTGCCATGAAATGCAAGTGCACTGTTAATGATTGACTTCAGCCTTCCTTTAAAGGTTCCTGAAGGCTTAGTACTTACAATCTCTACCAATATTTTGCCTAATGCTGCACTTTTTACTTTTGAGCTTTTGTTTTAGCTTTTACTAACTTAAGTATTTGTTTATCTTCCTCTAACTTTTTAAACTAAATAGAAGACCCATAGTCCTTCTAGTAGTAAAAGTTGTTTGCCTATAATAATATCGTTTTCTTTAACTGTTTCATGTTCCTATTTTTTACCATATAGCTTGAAGAAAATGTCATGATCAATTTCCCGTCATACTCAAAATCACCATTACCATCTGTTTTGTTGATTTGTTAAATGGGGAACCAAAGAGCAAAAACCCCCCAAAATTGTGCCTCAGCTTGTGTTGTTATAGTGACTGTAAACTAGATGGTAGGTAAGTAATCAGCTACTTGCAGTGATTCAGTATGTTTTGCCAGTGCACAAACATAACTTTTTTCCTGATATTTCTGTTGTCCTGCTGCTTATGCTCACAAGAACTTGATCTCAGTAGAAATTTGGACCTTGTGTTGTCACTACTCATGAAGGCAGAGGGTAAAACTGGTCTAGTCCTACTTTTCATAAATGGGAAGCTTGGGGAGGGCCACTGTGTTAAGGATATACGTGAATCTCTTCTGGCACTTTGCCTCTTTCATCTTTCACGCATCAAGTCAGAGAACATCTATGGTGTATAAAGCCTTAGAAGGCGGTGACATGTGATATGTTCTGACTTGATATAATGCTTGCTTTTGTTTCTTACACCTACTATATGAGCTTATTTTGCTAATTTTACAACATACAATAAGTTTATGCTTCTTTCCACCTCATTGCATCAAGATCAGAATGGCACATGCAAACCTGAAGTAGCATTTTTTACTTTCAGAAGGCTTATATAATGAAGAAATGTTATACATAAACACAGGAAAGCTTACAGTTATTTGTAAAATCTGTGAGTTCAGTCTTTTCATCCAGAATAAACTAATTCAGACTGTCTGATAGTGATTTAATATCTGCTGAAAACAGAGGTTATGCTTTCATGCTTGTGATAACAAACAGTTTGATTCTGGAAACAGGGTGTCAAAGATCTCTTTATTGGTATCCAGTGGGTCTTATTCTTGGTTTCTGACTCCTAACTACTGCTATGTTTCAGTAATAAGATTGTTCAATAGAAGACCTGTTCCCTAGGGACAAGAAAAACAGAATGAGGCTGGGGGGGGAAACAACATGTTGTATCTCTGTCACATATGTCCACTAGTCCCTGGTTCATAAATCTTTGTGTATTGGTCATGGTATCTTTGAATGCATTATGGAAATCTGATTAGATCATTTATAGATAATTCTGATTCTTAAAGCCTGTTCAAGATAGCTGTGGTGTCCAAGAGAGGTGGTAATTCCTTGTGCTAAATTCCCTTTGCCCAAAATATTTTAGAATTTACATTTAAATTGGGATTTAACTTTTGGATTTTTTTGGTTTTGTTTTTTTTTTGGTTTTGGATAGTATTGCTTTAAGGCAGAGCCTAGATCAGACATCTGCAAACTATACTCTTGAAAGTAAGCAAACTGAAAGCTGTTGTCATGTAACCTGAGTTCAGAGTATAGGATACTTCCTGTGGCAGCATTATGTCATGAATTTATTTTTAGTCCTTAAACACATGCTTTCTCTAATGGGATCAGCAGATCACTTTCGACTAGAACAAGCGATGAACTCTTTCGACACTCGGAATTCTAAATGTTTCAATGCATGCATTTCAACATCCGCTTTCCTTTTCTACTGATTTACTGTTCTGTGATCTGTGGTTTGCTCAGGAATTGAAAGAACTGTGTAAAATCAGTTATTCTGCCTTTTGCACCCACAACTAATCAAATTGCTCAGAATTCCTGAGAAGGTACTGAGCAGTCTCTGAAACAATTTTCACAGGCATGTGTAAGTGAGGCATTTGACGTATCCTTTGGGTAGCGATAGGTTGGATAAAAATAGGGTTGGCAGTTTCTAGGAGGCTGACCTACAGAGGTTCTGTAGATATTGGAGGGTATTCTAATACTTGCTGGGTCTAGGGGTTCTGTTGCGCTGTTGGTTAACTAACATATGTTGAACAAGTCCATCTTTTGGACTAGTTTTTCCCTGGAGAAAGAAAAATGGATAATGGATAAAAAAGGATGCATCTGGAGAGCAAAAGCTAATCCTGTGCTTCTGGATGCAGGCAACAAGAACAAAAAACAATGTTGATGGAAGAATTGCATCAGTAGGAGAGAGTTACAGTAGTCCAGAGCAATGAAGCTTACATCTAGAATGCCAACAACAGGTTTCATGAGATCTACTTGTAAGGATCTGTTTGGCTCTTTGGCTTAGAGTTCAAGGATACCCTCAACTCCCTCCCATTTCCTAAGGCGGGGGGTGGGTGAGGAGGGAATGCTAAAAATAATCTTAAGGTTTAGTTCTTTTTTTTTAACCAGAATGAGGTTTTATGTCCAAGATTCACATGTGAGGGACTGATAGTCAGCTTAATATTGTCAAACTATTTTTTTTTCTGAAAAACTGCTAAAGTTTAACATGACCTTCAGAATCTAGTTTGTCAAGAATCTAGTTTAGAAGAGTATTCTTCCATAAATTATAGTGTCTTAGAATAACTTGAGTTGGAAGAGACCCTGGTTATCTGGTCTGACACCCCTCACTCAAAGCAGAGCCAAGTTAAAAAATACACTGAGCTTTTGAGTTAGATCCGGTTGTTCACAGTCTTGTCGAGTCAAGTTTCCAATATACTGAAGGAGGGAAATTCCACAGCTTTTCTGACCTACACATTCTGGTGCTTGACTACCTTCATGATGAAAAATTGTTTAATAACATCTAATTAGAATATCCTGAATTGCAGTTTCGGTTGTTTGTCCTATCACTGTTACCCCACTGAAAAGACTAGTTGTCTGTTCTGTAACAATCAGCTGTTGGATACCTGGAGGCACCAATTAGCTATCTTTTGAGCTGCTGGTCTTCTCATTTGCAGGCTGAACAAATTCAAGCTTTGTAGCCTATCCTCATATGTAAGCATGTTGGTAGCTGACCCTTAGGTTTGCTGAGTTCTTATGTTATTGCTGAGCAATTAATATGACAGATCAGTGTACATATGGGTCTCATTGGGAGAAATGAAGTCCAAATATATGATTTAAAAAATGGCCTCTGTATCAGTCATTGCCATTAGCAGGAAAATAAGGTCATGGATAGTTTTCTAAAGATCCTTACTCTGAAGTAGTTGCAATACTTTCAATTAAAGGAAAAAAAAAAAAGAGAATAAAAAGTCATGTCAGGACAGAAAGGTATTGTTTGTCCCACATGAAATACTGTATGCAGTTCTGACTACCCTGTCAGAAACAGTATCATACAATTAGGCTCAATATAAAAGGGGAAGAGGGAAAAGTTTTTTCTATATAAAGACAAAGTCAAAAAGATGCTTCATTCTGGTGGAGAAACTAGTATGACCAGATTTGATAAAGGCATATAAAGTGATAGGTTGCAGGAGGAAGTTTAGCAATGATGCTTAGTTAATATTTAGTATAGCTGTGTTAAGGTATGAGCAGGTTCAAAGGGAGTTTATTTTTTATGTGGTGCTTGTATATGCTGTAACTGATTACAATAAATCACAGTGAAGCCAAATGAATATTGATGGACCTAAAAGTTCTTGAAGGATGGCTAGATGCAACTTTCTGCTTAAGTGGTTTCTAAGCTGCTTATTGCTGGATGTTGGGAGGACATAGCCAGGGAACAAGTATTGCAGGATGCTAGCCCTGTTTCAAATGTTCTTTGTCTAAGTATTTTGTGGTGGTCAGAAACAGGATATTGGGCTAAATCAGTCTTCAATCTTCACAGTATTGCAATTCTTATGTTCTTAAAATAAATGCCATGTAAATGTGATTATGCAGGCAAAGAATTACTAATAGTAGCTGGTGACAAGCAAATTATCTCCAGAAATAACTTTGAACAAATGCTTCTGTTTTCTTCAAAATAGGATCTCTTAAATTCCCAAGATACACTTATAACAAATCATCTTATGGAAGCCAATCTTTTGCTTTGCTGAAGAGAATATCCTTGTATGTAAATGGCCATGATAAAAGTGGAAGTCCTTCACATAGCCCATAGCTGAGTTAGTTTGTTGTAAGATGTTTGTGGATGCTGAAAATGAGTAGGTGTTCCAGGAGAGAATGGAAGCTATTGATAAATACACTGGAAAAAAATACTGTCATTCCCTTTTCTTCAAGTATTTTTAGAAAACACAAAGAAAATCCCCCTAAATATTACTGAGGTTGAGCTTTCAGAAGTTACTAAGTGCCATTATGATTTTATTGTAGTAGGCTACTTCTGCACAAACCTTTTCAGTGTGAGACATTTTTAAACATCTGTCACTCATATAAGTTATCCTATATTATTTATTTTACACAATCATTTTAAAATTTATTACTTGGAAATCTCCTTTGTAGAGTACTTTCCACAAAATAAGAACTTCATACCCTTTCAGTATGAGAAGTATTATTTCCATCTCGTAAATCAAGAGGTTGACTCTGAAAGCAGTTTGTCTCTTACGTACTTTCCGCTCTTGAGTTATTGCAAGAATTTCTCATTATCCAGCATCATTATAGTTTGTACTTAAAAGTTTTAGCGGCCAAGTACAGGCTGAACTGCTGTACTGGTTATGTAATGAGATGGTAGGAGAACTGATTTTTAGGAAGGATGTCTGACAGTGAGCAGAGAAGGTGCTGGTTTAGGAGATAGTTGTTCAGTCTATTCTGCCAAGTGCTTAAAAACAATAGCTGTTGGTCTTCGCACATGAGAATTTGTTTTATTAAATGTAGAAATCTTGCTCTCACTTTCCAGTCTGTGCTTTTGTTTTAGTATGTGTGGTGTCAAGCAGATTACTCTGCAAGCTATGCCGTGAACTGTAATTATACTGTTGTCTTGGTTTGCTCTATGAGCTACACAAACATCCGATTTTTTTTTTTTTTAATGTGGGGAAACAAAACAATTTTGAGTTGATTTTGAATCCTTGGTTTAAATATTCTTCTTTTCACTTGCCTCATATCACTTGTCTTCCAGACAGTAGCGTTTTGTTCCCTGTCTCAACCAGAAAATTCTCAGGGGAAGATATTTAAAAAACCCCAACTCTTGGAGATCATTAAAGAATGAAGGGTGTTATTACTGTGCGAAGTCAACCACTTGAAAGACACTTCTGAGGATAAAACTGATAAGGTTCTTTTATAATGCACAGAAAAAAATTGATTGTAAGGAGGAATGGTATGGATGAGTAGTCTTTATTTAAATTTATGCACGATAAAGCATTCCGATGTGGTATGGTATTAGTGCTGTTTTGTAAGTCCTAGTGCTTCAGTATAAACATTTAACTGCTTGGTTCATAGTTTCCTAGATAAATATATTTTATGTGATACAGCTGTGGTGATGGGATGATTTTGTAAATGCTCAGATACTACATACTGTATTTATTGCTGAAAACAGAAGACACTGTTTAATATATGGCTGACTTTAAAAATATGGTAAAATGGCTACATATTTGTGGAGTAGGTGGTATAGTTTCATAGTTGAACAGAGAAATAATGAAAATGTAGTGGAAGTACATACGTTTGTAAGTAAACTGATAAAAGAACATGTAGTTGTGACTTC
Source organism: Nycticryphes semicollaris (assembly GCA_013400055.1). NCBI lineage: Eukaryota > Metazoa > Chordata > Aves > Charadriiformes > Rostratulidae > Nycticryphes > Nycticryphes semicollaris. The sequence continues at coordinate 675,890 of VXBJ01007336.1, forward strand.
TAGTTAGAATAAGTGGATTTTTTTTTTTAATCTGTTGTGTGTTTCAATGGCACAGAAACAGGCTTATCACTGTAGGTGCTACCAATAAGCTCTCTGGTCCAGTATTTTTACCGTAAGGATAATTTAATGTTACATCTCCTAGGGAAACTCGGGAATTGGTTATTCTGCAATTACATGTTTTGAGGATCTAATTCTTCCAGTGCCTTAAGGAAGGCTGAAGTCCTTAACGTCGGAATAAATTTCTTCTATGGCAATCAAAATGTTTTGGATATGAATGTGGTTATATGTAGCAATTAGGTGCTATATTAGTATCCAAATTAGCAGCTCTGGAATATAGCCAGCTTGTGGCTAGGAAAGCAGCCAATAGCCTAGAGGAGAAATGTTTTAATTAATATGTAATAACTACTCTAGAGGGCTCTCATCCTGGAAAGCTACACTTGTAATTTTTCATATTACCTATTTGGGACAATTGTTGTAACTTCTATTTAAAAAATGTGGAAGACAATTTATTGTACCTTCTTTATACTGAGTGAAAAATTGTAAGAAATGCTTGAAGGCTTGAGCAAAGCGAAAGTTTACTTGGATCTATTGAATACATTTTATATCCATCTATTTCTTCATAGGTTCAACATATTGCAGCAAGAGTTATTTGCCTTCAGGAAACTAATGATTTAAACATGCTGTTCTGCTCATATCTTTATTTTTTGCTGCTAGGTTTTTTCACAGAGGAGGAATACAGTACACTTTCTTGAACTATGTATACATGTGAAGTTAAACTTCAAGAACATTCTTTTCATTAAATAATAAAACTTTTCACATGAGACATGCCAACAACATCTCTTCAAGTTACATTTCTGTAGGATCCAAGAAACTTATGTTAACCCCAATATATAATAGTTAAAGGGGTCCAGTTTCCATTAGGTAGTTAAGTAGTAGAACATGGGCTCCCACTCCTGCAGTTTAATAGCAGTGCCCTCCTGAGATGCTTCAGGTAAGGCCATTGTCCTTCCTCTTACATCTGTTTCATTGAAAATCAGTGGGGAACCTTCCTTCTCCTTTAGGATTTGCGTGTCATTGCTGTAACAAAAAGATGAGAGAATCAAGCGATAAGAAAGGTCTATTTCTTGCATTGGTACCTACCTGGAAGCATAAAGAGACAGCATGTTGTTACTGTAATTTGAGCTGAATGTTTTCAGGCTTTTATATTCTAATTATTTTATTAGCTGTCTAGGCCATTAAAAAGGTAAACTATTTGATTTCACTAAGGAGAATCATAATTTAAACACAGCTGTGCTAGCTGGAAATTAGAACTGCTGGACTTGTATCTGTGGCTCTGAAGTAATTTAGGCTGTGACCTTATGCAAGCTACTTAAATTGTTTCAGTTGCCCAGTTTCTTTACCTGTTTGTCCCCATGAATGGAGTGCGTGTACCTGTCTGTGTGATTAGATTCTCGTAACCAGTAATCTGGTAGGCTTGTCTGGTGTCACAATTGCCTTTGTGCCACCTTGTACCTAGGCAGGAAGGCTGGCAGGATGTTCAGCCATTCCTTGCTAACTTCATACTACTGTGAATCTGATAAGTGAGTCTTGTAATGGCCAATTCTCAAGATTTAGCTGCCTTTTCTGTTGGCCTTGCAGATACCCAAGGTGTTATAGGTACTCTGTGATTCTTAGCGCTGCCCTGCAATTCATAAGGGACGCTTAAGGACTGTTCATGGTGGCAGAGCTATCATTTATTTAAGGGGGAGATAGGAAACCATGGATGTTCTGCCTCCTATTGCTTGCAATTTCCTTTTGGACAGTAGAACTGCAGAGTCGATACAGCTCATTCTGGGAAAGATAAGTAAAAAGATAAGTCTTGTAGAAGTTGGACATGTTGGAAGCTTCATAACTGGCTGATCTCCAGACAATATGTGAGCATTTACTACCTCTGACTCTGGCTTAGAAATTGTAGTTGGTATGATGTTGTCTTGCAGCATCAGGAGCCATCTGGGCTGTAAACTGGGACAGATCTCCAAGTCATCTCTTGCCATACCCAAGGTGCATTTGAGCTTTCCTTGACTGCAGAGGAAGAGAAAGGACAGATTTTTCATAAATTCGGTCTTTGCCTTTCAGTCAGTATCGCAGGGCCTTGTTCTTCCTAGTCTTTTGTGCTCTGCAGTCATACAGCTCATATTTCTGCTGCAAGGTGCAAGGCTGGCAGGGCTATCTTGTCTGGGTTAGTGATACCCAGGAAATGCAGGAAATACCTATAGAAGTACCTCACTCATCTTCAGATTTTGCCTTGAAACACCGTGATATTTATCACGTGCTCAAAACCCCTCAATAACACCCTCCCCCCGCTGCCCTAACCAGTTAGGTCACAATTCATTGACATCGTTATTTGCACTAAAATAAAGGTTTTGTTTTATTGTATGCTCACTTCTGTTTGTCTCTAGCCATCTGTTCTCTTGTCGTTCTTTACATTGTAAACTCTTTGAACAAACAATTTGTTTTGTTTGCTTGTTTGTTTTGCTTAGTTTTCTTTAGTGTCTTCAACAAGTGTGTAGGACTCATTGGTGCTCTAACAACAATTCTTCTAAATCTTGGTATTGATAGATACTTGTATATATTGTATATATTCTACATTTATATATTGTATATATTCTACATTTGGTCTCTTGGTTGTGTTGGGTTTTTTCCCAGATAATTTTATTTGCCCTTATTACTGGATCACAATTGCTTATCTAGCTGTCTTTAGGAAAGATATTCTAAACAAAATCCCAGTTACAGATTTAAATCCATTCCAGGTTGAAAGAGTTCTTTCACCTTCCATACAGTTGAAAAAAATTAAAATATCTTTTTTACCATAAAACTTGCATCAGCAGCTTTTTTCAGTACCAGTTTAGACCATTTTTTTTTCCCCCCAAATAAATGGGGACACTTACCCACCTGAATATATTTGTTGTAACTCTTGTGTTGCGGCAGCTTGATTTACCTTTATGCCCTGGGAGAAGTGTTGGGTATAATATCAGTAATGTGAGTCTGAAAGACACGATGAGACGATAGCAGGTAAATGATGTGATTTCGAACACCTGTATGAAGTGAAGCAGAAAGTTGACTTTTAGTTTAAAATGAATCTAATTCTCTTCTATCTAAATGATTCAAAGATGTTTTTTGTACACTTGGCATAGAAAACCCACGCTTGTGGCTGAAATTTTAGTGTACTCACCTGAATTGAATCTTAATGATCTAAAGACTCGTTTATAAACAAGGTAGAACTTTAACAATGTCTATAAAGCTGGAGCAGTAGCAAATGTAGTGATGTTTTCCCATTATATATGGAAATGGTCGTACTAGCTCAAGTTCTTTTAGTTTAAAGTAAAATTATATTCCTAATGTGTTTATTCTAGTATAAAAACTTGTTCAGCATGATTGAGATCTGTCATTAAGTTTAAAATTTTTTCAGCAAACCCAGTTATTTAAAGTTTTTAAAGTCTAGAATTAAATAAAATGAAATATGCTAATTGATGGCAGAATGGACATAGAGCCTCAAACGTATCTTTAATGGTCCATCCATCAATTTGAATACTAGGTTAGTTACTGGAGGAATAGTTGTGATTTTTTTTCTCTTTTAAAATGTAAAAGTAGTACTTTCTGTGGCTAATTACATTCATTAAACTGATAAAGTGTGAATTAGTTGATTATGTAAATTGATAAATTAATCAAGCTTTTCTTACCATATTAGGTAGACATTTAAAAGTGTATTTAATATTTTAAAAATAGTTACCCAACTTTTCTCTAAGATTTTATGTTGATGAACTAAAACACATACTAGCTGAAAGCTTAAATCACTTAGTCTTCTAAAATGCTATTTATTTTCTATTTTGCAGCATGGGTGAGCTCCCTTTCTATGGGGATGGTCTTCTTCTGTTCTCCAATAGTCAGCATATTCACAGACCTCTTTGGTTGTCGAAAAGTAGCTGTTATTGGAGCTGCAGTAGGGTTTGCTGGACTCCTTTCAAGTTCTTTTGTAAGGTAAAAAATATTTTCTTTATACTTGAAGTATTTTGTCAGTTTTACAGTGTAGAGGTAATGCTGATCTTAGCAACAGAATATGAAGTAAGCAGTGCTACTTTATCTTTTAGAGTAGAAGCAGTGTTTTATTTGGTTTTGGTGTTGTCCGACTGATGTGTGAAAACCCCAAGTGGTGCTGTCAACTTCAAAAGTAATTAAAAAAATATAATACAACCTCACAAGGGCACTCCCTATTGAATGGGAACCACTATGTATAAATGTATTAACAGTAAGACTAATGCTATATTACCAATAGTGCCTTGTCCTGGATAAACTTGTATGTTTGCTTGAGGTATACTGTGTTTTAGCAGGTACATAAACAGTTTTTCTGGTTCCCCCCCTGCCCTATCCCCTTAATTTTCTTTCAAAACACTGTTTTGATGTTGATAATATGCAGTAGAATGTTCCAGTAAAATTTGATGGGTTTCTCTATTCTTACTGGTTCAGTTGCCAAACACAAGAGATAGTGAAAACCTTGACATAATGACAGATACTTAGGGCTTATTTGCTCTGCTAAGAAAAATCTCAGTTCTTGCGTTATTGAAAAAACTTGAACAGTAGTTGAGTGTGATTACACTTTATTTTTTACATTTCTGTAACTTTTGCAGAATCTTAAGAAGTTCAAGAGCGGTTGATTTATTGGATGTGCCCAGTAAAAGATGAGGAAATGTGAAATTTGCTCACTTTTTATCTAATTATCAGCAGAAATCGGTTAGTGAAGATAGAGTAAGGAGTATCAGGAAAATAAGCCAGTTACCTCTAGTTCTCACTCTGCCTTTTTCCTCACCCTTAGGAGAATAAGTACAGGAACAATCAAAATAAAAATTCAGAAGTTTCCTACATAGATGAAAATATACCTATACAGACAGGTTTGTGAAAATGTGCTCTCTAAGCCTGTACTCTGAACCAACTAGATGTGAGCTGGCTGTGATTGGGACAGATGAATACCCTTGCTGTGTGGCACTATGCCTGTGCTAATATGTCTAGTTTAGGCATACGTCCCCTAATGTGAAAACATATCCACAAATTTATAGAAAGAGAAAACAAATAGTTCTGTTTTAGGTATGAGACTACTGTTTATATTTATTCTTGGAATAACTGTTGTTTTCTTGTCACTTGAGCAAGTTTCTGATTTTTTTTTTTGTTGTTGTTAATCCAAGTGCAAATATATCACTTCATTTTCTTATAGCAAACAAACAAAAGCCCCGCTTCTTGATATATTTTAAAGAGACCTGTTACCACAAGTCAGGTCAAAACTAAAAGAATGCATTTTGGAAAAGTCTCTTCCTCCTTGCTTCCCAGTAGCATGTTAAGTGATGAGTACTAAAATGATCTTGTTATCATGAAGTAAACATCTAAGGAAAGATGTTGTCTTCCTTTGAACAAAATTCTATCATCCTGTGTTCCCCTCATATGCAATGGAACAAGGGCTCAGAAGAGGCATGGAAAAGGATATTACTTTGTAAAGGTTTTAAAAATCTTTCAGTTTATTTGAATTTTCTTTTGGAATTTGGGGAGCACTTTGAAAGCAGAGGTGAAGGCTTGTTATGTGCCATGTTAATGTGCATTCTTGGTGTTTCATTATGTTACTTACAGTAAAATGATTGATGTCTGTGATGCTATCGATTAATTGAGGGAGTATAATTCAGATATGGAAGTCAACATTATAAAAGTAAAATACAGTATAGTAGATAAAGGCAAATATGACTTACTGCTTTTGTTACATACTGATTTCTTAATATAAATTTTATTTCTTAGGAACCTGAGATGTAAGAGTATTTGTAATGCAGGAAAATATTTTACTATGTATGTCATGCTGCAAATTCTTTGAATGAATCTACAGATGGAAGCAGAAGTTCTCTGTCCTTACTGTATTGTCCTCCTCCTCTCATTTTATAACTTCTGTTTTTATTTTTCCTGGTTATTTTCCATTGATAAAGGTAACCAGTCTTTTCCCCCTTATGTTGTTTATGCTAGATTACCTTCTGTATAATCAGTTTTAGAAGTTGATAGTTTAGTGCAGAAATAATAATATTATGTTACACACTTTTTCAAAGTAATACAAAAAACCAGAGTTCCTGGTGTTAGACTTTTATTAGTCAATACTGTTTTCTAAGAATTTCTGCAATTGCATGGGAAGCTTGAGGAGTCTATTTGGGTAACATGTCTGGCAGGTAACATCCTCTGATGAGATGGACTACATAAAGCATCTGTACTCCTTCAAAAATAAAAGTTAATATATTGGCTATCAGGTTAAATGGTTTTCTGTAACTGCTTTAAAAGCAGGTGTTAGCTGATAGAAAAGAGTCCATGGCTCACTGAAAACATAGTATGAGAAAAAAAGTAATATATCATCACGTACCACCTCAAAAACCTTGCATAAAAATGTTTCTCACACATTCCCTCCTTCATCTACATGTAAAAGTTTACTTTGACTTAATACCATAATACTAACTCAATTGTACTAACACTGTTACTTCATAGTGTTAAGATTTCTTGCACAAGTACCTCTTAACATCACGTGTCTGACTGTGATCTAATACAATGGCTCTGCTTCCACTCAGTTATATACTAGATGCTAATGCTGGAGAACTTTGTGATGAAGATCCTCCTTAAAATGAGCAGAAACATTTAATTCTCTATTAACTTTTTTTTTTTCTATTTCTTTCTTAGCATATCCAATATCTGGATCAAACCACTGAATTTAGTATAGTTAATAAGAGGATTATTTGTCTAAAAACTAATACCAAAAAATGTCTATCATTTGCTAATAATGCATTATACTAGTCACACTTGATGGTATTTTTGTTTTATTTTTCATTAGTAATGATTACTAGTTTTGCTATTGTGTTTTCATTATAAACTTATAAATACTTGATTCATTTGGGTTCATGAGGAGTGTTCATTATTATGTTAGAACTGGTTGCACAGTGAAGAAATGTGTAAATCAAACCAATATAATTTTCTTTGGAAAAGGAAAAACCAAAAACCTGGCAATTGTTGAATTTAATTTGGCTAATTCACTCTGACAATGATTTTTAGAACTTTGTCAGACTGTTTAGAGTAATTTTGCTTGAATATATTTTTGCTTTTTTTACCCGTTCAGTGAATTCTGTGACATTTTCAGTGGAAGAAAATAGAGTAACTGCTGAATTAAGCTGGCAGTGTATTTCAGCTATAAGTACATATGAACTCTTAACTTCTGTAAATATGTCAATTCATTGAAAAACTGTCTTGCATATAGTAGATGAATGACAGCCTACAGTATTGGTTGAAACACTAATGATTTTTTTTTTTTTCTTTTTTCTTTTGATCTAGCACCATTGAACCTCTATACTTTACTTATGGAGTCTTATTTGCCTGTGGCTGCTCATTTGCCTACCAGCCATCCTTGGTCATTCTCGGGCACTATTTCAAGCAACGCCTTGGACTAGTGAATGGCATTGTCACTGCAGGCAGCAGCTTGTTCACCGTGTCACTGCCCTTCCTCTTGAGAGTTTTGATTGACTCTGTTGGTCTATACAACACCTTGCGGGTCCTGTGCATCCTTATGTTTATTCTGTTCCTGGCCGGCTTTACATACAAACCCCTTGTTTCCAGTGCCAAAGACAAGGAGGGAGGGAAGAAGGGAAAGTTCAGATTTCCTCCCGAAAAAAAGATTTGCAACTTCTCCGTTTTCAAAGTTCTCAGTTACCGAATCTGGGCTTTTGGAATCCCAGCTGCGCTTTTTGGATACTTTGTGCCTTACGTTCACTTGGTAAGTGCGTGTTTCTTCCTACATAGGGACGTATTTAAAACTACAGCTATTATCTCTTTGTGTCGTGAACTAAGAAAACGATTGGTAATAGGAAGCAATATTTAAAGTGCAATTTGTGTTGGGGAGCAACTTGAAATTATTGTTGTTTGTGAGTCGAAGAGATTCCAGGGCTCTAGTGAGAACTATTAGTTGAGCCAGTTAGAACTTTAGTTCTTTGTTCTCAATCAAAGGTTTAAAAGTCCTAACCACGACAAGAGGCATTTGAAAAGTATTCTGTACTATTCCAAAGGGAATTCTGTATTTTGGTACGCAGCTGCATAAATTGCCAATGATACTTGTGCGTTCCAGAGCAATAATGTACGGTGTAAATAACAGAAAACAGGTAAAATGTCTTTTTTTGTTCCTTTAAATTGAGGTACATTTGTTAAAAAAATGTGCATTTTATGCTATATTTTACTGACCATTTTCCAAGTTTATTAAAAGCAAAATATTTGGAGTTTTCTGTGTCTCAAGCTTCAGCTTTGTAGTTTACTAATATAGCACCAATATAACTGACCTGTTATCTGCTGCTTCTAGTTGCCAGTTCAGCTGGTTTTTATTGCTGTGTGTAGTAACTGAGCTTTAGCTTCTGATGAAGGGGAAGCTGTCAATCAGCCAATTCTTATACATGTACTAAAGTTAGGGTTGTTATTTTTTAACCCAGCAGGATATTTCTCTTTCTGTAGTACACTGCTAATCTAAGAAATTCTGGTGTAACTGGGAGATGCATTACAGGAAATGTACCTGGCTGGCACTCATTTCACTATTTCAATGGTGAATTATTTTTGAGTGACATCCCAGTATTTCTGTCTAAACTGAAGTGGTGCGAACCGAAATGCTTGAAAGGGGAAGGGGGGGAAAAAGCCCACAACCTGCAATGGGATGCTCTATTTAGACCACTGCACATCTTCATATTCAAGAGTATTTGACAAAAAGCATTGACTAGTAGAACTGGTACCCACTATGAAAACAGAAGGATCATATTAATATTTATTATTCATCCATGATAGAAAAATTAGATTAATGATAATAAAGGTCTGGAATTATGTCAAAAATCTTGAGCTCCTTAAAAGCCCATGGGTTCGTATGCAACATAGCGTGTGGTGTCACTGCTTTCTGGTTAATACACCAGTTAGACTCTGCATCAGGTACTTATATTAAAAATTACCTTAGTACGGGCTGGTTTGTTTTTGAGCAGCTGTAAACTGACTTTTATGCATGGCTAGTTCTTGTTACTTAGATTTTAATTGTGTCAATCTTACTCTATAACACTTAGAATTAGACTATTTCAAAGGACTATATAATTGGATGAGTAGGCTATTGTTACATCTTATGCTATTTCCCCATAAGTTTTGTAAAGATGTTTTGAAATAAAGGTGTAGAGGAGTCGAAGGGAAGTGAATGGATAGATTGTAAATGATCATTAGTACTTGCAGAGAACTGATGAACAAGGCTATACACTCGTCACAGACAACCTCTAAAATACATTTATTTAACAAAAAGCTTGTAATGTTTTTACCATTTTTTTTTTGTATGGATACTTCTTGTTTCTAGATCAGACTAAAGCTGTTGCTCAATTTGTAGAAAACAAAACCCTTGTTATCTTTTTTTTTTTAATACTATATATTTTTAGAGTGTGCTTTCATTCCTATTGAGTGCTTTTTTCTGCCCATATCAGATTGGCACAAATTCTGATTGCGAAATACAGCTCCACTACGTGAAAACAACTTGATCAAGGCTGTTGCTAATATAATGTTTGATAACACTATAAAAATATTCCAAAGTACAGCTAGATTCTAATATTTTTAATATGACCTCAAAATTCTAGTAAGAGATATAAATTCCAGATTTTTTTTTTCTCAGACATTCAGAGGAACCACAAAGCTTAACTATTTATAATATAAAATCTTCAATGGTAGTCAGTTTATTTTTTATGCCACTTTTGAGAGGGGGAAGCTTTACCGGCTCTTAGGAACTCTTCACTGATAAGTTTTATTATCAAAACCCCTTCCTGAAATGCACAAATTTTTGTTTTAATTTACTTGTCTCTAAATACTCAATTTTACTGTGTAATTCCCTGGACCTCCTGTAAACCAGACAGGAAAATTTTGTTAATGTATAGTAAGTTCCCACTACTTCTAAATAGAACCATTCTAAACAAGAAACTTGGCTTTCATTCTTAGCTTTGCAGATAGCATTATTAAATGGAAAATAGCTTGATACTGTTTTCTTTTACTTTTTAAAATGTCTGATTATTTATGATTCGGATTTTTGTCCACTTAACTTAGTTACCTTTCAGTACACATAAAGAAATCATGGAAGATTGGGATACTGTTTAAATTGTGTTATGCATGAATCTTGACCATACTCTGAAATACTTAAACGCTAAACCAAATTTTGATCAGTGAATATCATAAGGATGGTAGGAAATGGTATGAATTGGAATAAAATTTCAGGTGTTTTAGATTGATAAGAAACTATCTATGGCTCATTAAGGTCAGATTTCTGTTTGCTTATATATATGTACATCAAGTACTATGTAAATACTCATCTTTCAGAAAGCTTGACATACAAATAGTTTAATAAAACAATCTCTAGCTTTACTGATGTTGAAATGAAATTCAAGTTTCAATTTTCCATAAATAGCAGTAGTCCCCCTTCCAGAACATGTAAGACTTTCCTAACCTTCACTCTTGGATAAGTGGTCAAGATGAAAAGCATTTAATACCTGCAGATCCTATTTAAGATTATTTTGTAATTATTTGTGATTACCAAGGATGGATGTATGCTCAGTAGTAGAAGTCTTTGTGAGGAAAAAAGTTTGACTTGCTGGGTTGGAGGATACAGTTGTAGTACTAATAAACTTGCTGCTTGGGGCTTAAGGAAGTGTTCTTGCAGCTAAATGCACCACTTCTGTAATAATTTTTACATAAACCTAAACTCATTCAAGAATATAGGTCTACCTCTAGAATTAAGCAAGCACTCATCCCTCTAACTCAAATTTAATAATTTAAAGAAGGTAAAAAACTTTTCAATTAAAAGAAGTATTTCTTTTTATGAAAACATGAATAAGTTTCATGTTTTATGAAAGCATGAAAAAGTCTATGAAGAACCATAGTGTTAATTGCTGGTGGGCAATGGTGTATGCTGGGGTGACTATTGAAAACCTTAGAAAGTCTCTGTGGATCTGTGTTTGAGAAAGTACATAGATGAGCATTCATGAAGGACCTGCGTGGATTCTGCCCTTCAACACAGATAATGCAACCCCAGTAGATAACTCCGGACTTTTTTTTATCCTAGTTTTGTCTGCTTTATTACAAACCACATTTTTATCTACTTCTGGAAGTACGTAAATGTGTAATTCCAGGTAAGTCAAAGGCTGTAAGAAGAAAATAATTTTTTTTGCTAGTACATCAGCCAAACCAGGAATTACTTTCCTCAGCTTTTGAAAATGAAAGTTACTATTGTTCCATTATTTACTGCATTTTTAAAATTGTAGCAATACTGGAAAAGGGATATGATACTTGGACAAGTGAGAGCTTGTTGTTATGCTAAAACTATTGAAATTTTCCTGCTGTGAAGGATGGCCTATAATAGCCACACTGCTAGAATGAGATGCTGGTTACAAGTGCTGTAAGAAAAACTACTTATACATGAAGCCTTATACCCACAACTCTTCCCCTAGCCCCTGGATATGGTTCCTCTACTTATCAAGTCCTATTTTTCCTACTCTGTCGGAGTGTTGAGTGCTTTTGACCCTATGATGAAACACAAGTGCCACAGCCTGTTCTGGTTAGGGTTGTGTGTCACCATTTGGGCCCGTGGTAACTGGAGGTTGAGGACTTGGTATGCTCCAGTCACTGCATGCCAGCTGCTGTTGGCCAGTTTGGCACAGTGGAGGACCTCCAAAGGTCCCAGGCAGGGTCTCTGACTGCTGCTGAGGCCAGCCCTGATTTCTGTTTGTCTCCCTCATGTTTCCTGGAGCATATTGGAAAGGAGGATGCATGTTGTGAAACTTGTAGTAAGAAAGAAATTAAAGTTCATTTGGGGCTTTGGAATAATAGAATTAGCCAGGTCTTTGCAAATTTAACCAGCTGCACTGTATTTGCTAGATAAGAGTAAAATCTTGATAAAACTACAGAAAATAACCTGCTGGTGAATTAAATTATAACTCAAATTAAACAAATCAACAAATTAATTATGTGGCATGTTAGATAGGATTTATGTCAAGGAGCTGGCAAGACCTGCCAGTCCGTGACTGGTAGATACCTGGCATGTGAAATAGGTATTGTATTCCTTCTGGCCCTTGAAAGGGAAAACCAAAAAGGGAGAGCTTTTCTTATCCCAGTTTAGTTGGTGTCCAGTTCCATTAGTAGGTGTTTCATTTCATGTGATTTGGGGGAATTGGGCTGGGAGAACTATTATAAATTGGTTTTGACTTACTTTTATCATATACTTTTATTAATTCAGATTGTTGAAGAGCAAACTGGTAATTCATAGGACTTCTAAATCAAATGGTTAATATTCCTCTTAATTTTAAAAACAGCCTGAACTGCAGTGACTGAGAGGGTTTTTTTTGACGTGTCTCTAAAATACACAAGTAGCCAAATAGAAAACTATTTTAGTCTACTCAGGGTTGAATTGTGAGTTCACAAAAGAAATCTGTCAGATAAATGCAAAACACTCTTTCCAAGTTCTTTTTAATAAGGGCTGTCTCGCAAGGAAATGATTAAGTGTGTTTGAAAGAAAGTATACCTCGTCTCTGTGCCTCTTGTGCTGTGCTTGTTCTGCTAATAAGCAGAGAACTTCTGTTTTTCAGGAATCATTGTAATGTTAAATGTTTAGTGCTGTTCTCTTATCCTTTAAAAAAGTATGTACTTAAGCAGGATCATAAATCATTAATTCTTATGAGCTTGTTAGGTCAGCTAGGTCAATGCAATAAAAAAGTGTTGATAAAGTTTACCTTTCTAAGTCTAAATCTTTTTTTATAAAGAAAATATGTACTTTTAAAGAATGGCTAGTTCTATTTGAAAATTAAGCTTGTTGTTTAAATATGGTTATGGGCTTGTTTACAAAGCTACCCATTAATTGATAAGCAATGTGAAAGTTACCATAACGCTGGCTGTACTCTTAAAACTACAGAATAGCTCAGAAAAAATAATTTCAACTTTCTCACCCTGCTTTGCTACCTATTTCTTAATTGATTGTGTAAAACTGATTTTTCTTTTTGATGTTTATCCATGTTCATATTCTCTGATGGGTACATACTTTTGTATGTAGAGATTTTTGGTTAGCAGTAGCTATGTGGAGTGCATGTGTTCCGTGTCTGTGTGCTTCATATTTAAGTCAGAAAAAAATGGTGTGTGCCTGGCCATTTTTTCCAACAACTTCCTTGGGAGAACCTGTCTTGGGAGACAGATTTGAATTCTGGATATATTCCCCTCCGTAGATAGATAGGAAAGAATCAGTGTCTTATTGCTTCTCTGTGTCTGCAATGTGCCAGGAAATGGTTCAGCTGGACTTCCAAGAAACAGGGAAGTGAGACTGCAAACTTAATGCTTGGAAAAAAATAAGTAGATATGGCCTCAGATTCTAGAAACTGCCACTGAGAAACAAAACATCACCTTGGATTCTGCTCTCAAATTTTCATCACCTGTATTGGGAAAAAAATATGCATCTCACAATGCATTTGTAAAGAGGCTTCCAACCGGCTGGCCAGCTAAAAGGTATTCCAAAAAAGATATAGCAGCAACAGGACCATTGTTGGGTATAGACTCTCAAGCTCTGTTGGCATCTTATTTGAAAATACAAGATTTGCTGGTAAATTGCCTTTTGAGATTCTTGGGGAAATGATTCATAACGATGAAGCAAAGGTTTAGCCTCTAAATAAGCCTAGCTGCCAGAAGTGGATGTTGTGGATCTGTTTTACACTGGGGAAACAAATATGTACCATAGCTTATATGTCCTCTGTAGTGCTGTGTTTTGCTGTATGAAAACCAGGAACACGCTGTGTTTGGAAGAATTCAGAGGAGATTCCTTGCTCCCCATGGTATTGTATGTTGCATGAAGGTAATCAGTTTAGCTGCCTTCTCTTTTTATAAATCTTAGGAATGGCTGGGAAGAAGTGCCAGCGATGACAAGTGTTCCTACCAGGCCAGTAATCCTCTGCTCTGCTCAATCCACAAACAGCTGTGACAGATTGAGTACCTTGCTGTGTTTCCTTTGGAGACCACTTGGCCCATTTTGAGGATTTGAGTTGGTGTTACTCAGCATCTTAGGTAGTTTTCTCGGTCTCTCTTTCATTTGGATAATCCTTCCAGTTCAGTTAATTCCCTAGTCATTCCATTCCATGGTCTTTCATCTGTCTTCCCAATGATATCTTTTATAATAGGAAGTTTCCTGGGAAACAGGAAATGACTCGCTTTCATCTCAAAAAAAGAATAGGTTTGGGGAACCCTGTTCCTCTGCAAACTAAAGTTAAATGTAATTGAGAGATTGGTTATTATGTCTGAACTTTTAGAATTCAGCATTTCCATTACATTACCACGTGTTCATGTTAGATTAAAACCATTAACAATACCAGGGCCCTTGTCATTTGAATTAATGGCAGCTTCGAGGATTTTAATCCAGATCTTTGAGGTAGCTGACTAATACAGACAGATCTTTTCTACAGAAAATACTTAGTGGTGAAATATTTAGAGGCCAAGTCAAAGAGCTCAGTAGGGCTTTTAAACCCTTGGAAGTCAAACCTTTTCCCTTGCCATAATGAAGATTATGGTGGCCTATTTGGTTTCCACGTTTACAAGGATGTACCTCTCTTGCAGTAAATTCTATGGCTCAGTCAGGCTTGCAGATCAAAACACAACAGTGAAAATGTATGTTGTGCAGCCATGTGCCAGACTACATCTGAGATTGCATATGGGCTGTTGAAGATCATGCTGTTCCACATACAGGTATTTTTTTGTATATATGTATATGTTTCTGCCTTCTTGAAATTCTGGAAGAGGTTAGTAAGTGTCTGGGGTGGACTTCCTTTTTGACATCCAGGGCAACTAGTTCATTGGGGGAAGCTCACTGGTTTTGGTGCCAAATAGCGCGCTCAAAATGTCAACTGTCTTTCAGAACTCATGAATCTGTTCTCTAGACAATTTTTGGTCTTAAAGATAGCTGTAGGCAATACTGCAATTGTATCTTCTGTTGTCAGGCAGAAAGGCCATGGTCCTTCTGCTGTATAGGGAAGCTTTAAAGCAATGTATTTTGGATATAGCTCATCAGAACAGATGATGGGCACTTAAAGGCTAAATCATTTAGGCAGTCTGCTTCTCAGATGGAAGCTCAACTACGTTAAAAGTTTTCACCATCCTAACAAGACACACATTTATTCCTGGGAGGGATGGAATCTCTGTGAAGTACTTGTTAGTCATAAGAACTTTTAAATGCATATAACCAAACTCATTTTTCTAGGCTGCATCACAGAATCAGACAGCTCAGATAAATATTAGTTTGTCCTCTGTATGGCTTAGTGTGTCTCCAGATCATCTGTTACTTTGATGTTGCTGGGTCTAGTGCTGTGCCCACATACTCTGTCCTCTGACCTCTACTGGTCTGTACTTCCTATTTTTTGCTGGAACATCCATTTTACTCCTGTTTCTTCTCTAAGAAAAGTCTTCCTGTTTTCACTTCAGAAACAACATAATGAACAGAAAGACTTGCTGATACAGATTATATAGATGATGCAGGTTTTTATTGTCAGATTTGATTCCCCCTCTTCCCCCCTCTGTAGAGTAAGATCCTTGCCTTCATGTGATTTAACTGCTTTATCGTCTTGGACTGCCTTCTTAAATTGGACCGGGATGATTTGTCCTTCACTCTGTTCTTTACCAGCCAGTTATTTTGACTTGTCTCTACCCCTTTCTCACTTTGTATCAGGGATGTGCCTTGTTTTTGTTAAGAGAACAGATTCTGCTGTGCAAATTCAATGTTTGAACTTTTGCCTCCTAGAATGTGTGCCAACAAAAACTGTCTTCCTGTGTAATTAACTTGGAAAAACCAAGAGCCAAGCTCTCATGAGAACCTCTTTACTCAGTTTTTCTAGGAACTTATGTGAAATTCTTGCTATGTACTTTGAAAACTGTGTTCACTTCCATATACTCAGTTTCTGAAAGGTCTTATTTATTCAGGACAAAACAGTCTCTCTGTTCTACCCATTCAGAAAAACAGCCATGTTCCACTTGTACACTATATCCTCCCAAAGCAAAATCTTTGCGTCATTAAGAAGTATACTGGAAAATATGAAGTTTCTAGAAATGACCTGAGATTCTCCAAGTTTTGAGCTGCTGTATCTGGACAAGCTATAGGACAGTCAGGATGAATCTCACTTTAGTAGTTGACATTCTGCCAAACAAGACCCTAGTCATCTTCCATAATATTGCTTACAAATATTTTTTTTTAATTCTTCAAGCTTTCTTTACTGATTCTCTCCATATATATATTGTCAGATATGACATCTCTAGATTAGACTCCTCATTTGAGAAACCAGTGTTCCAGTTGCTGTCCTTGCAGGAGTGGTCATCTCCATATGGACAGCAGTAGTTTCTTTGTGTTTTCTGCAGACAGACATGCATCTGCTCAAGGAGCCATAGTAAAAAGGAGTTACGTACCTTGCAGTAAGTGGGAGCCCTTCAGGTTGTGCATTCTGTGTGTACAGTCCTAATCTTCCATCTTTCTCCTCCCTTCCGAGTCCCGTGCCCTGAATTCTACAGTGGAGACAAACAGAAGCACAGATATAAATGCTGTCCTGTATGTCTGAGTACAAAGCATGATAGAAAGTGTGATGTTTACTGTATGGACTCTAGTAACCAAAAATCTCTAATCTTAAACATACATAACACATGCATATCCTCAGTAAAGTGCATACACATAGCACATCTTGAAGAAATTCAGTTCTTGTAAGGTAAGTACTGTCTCTGTTGTGTGAACTAGTTGTATCGTGTCGTAAATTTGCTGCTCTTAAAGTGTGTACAATAATGTTTAATCGGTATGTCTGGATTTTTTTACTCAAACTGGAAAAAAAAACCAGCCTCCATCACTACATTCACTTGCTTTTATGGGCTGCTGTTCAAGAAATGTTTTCATTTCTTCACATCTACATCAGTCATTTGTCTGAAGTCCATTACATCTTTTATTTCCCAGAATCTGCTGTTAGTTTGTTTTGTAATGATAGGGTAGTATCTTTTAAGTTGTGTCTAGTACTAACAGAAAACTGTGTGTCAAACCAATATTCCTCTGCACTGTTAGATAATCGAAAACTAAAACTGTAGGTATAGCTGTCAGTTTTAGCACTATTGCTTCTCTTACCCACTTAATCTACCGTATCTCTGTCTCCACTAGAAGACTAACCAAGCACTGGTTTGTAAAGGTCTGATGTAATTAAGCAGATATCTGAGAGACCCCAAATCCTCAGTGGCTCCCCATGCTTTACTTGCTTTTCTAATCTTTGCATTTATCTCCCTTCAGATCTCAACATCTGCTGCAGTTTGACTGCCCAGGTTAGTGAAATTTTCCCCCTTTATCCACTTCTGTAATTATCCTGTGCACCGACGTCTTTCCCAGTATTCCTCAATGTTGATCTGGCAGTATTTATTCTTGGCTCGATTATCCTCTTTTGGTGTTGAGGGGGGTGGCGGTAAAAGAAATAAATTATTTCTTTATACTTAAAATTGTTATGAAAGCATATTTAAACTATGTTTTTCAAACAAGTACTAGAGAAGAATAAAAATCATAAGCACAGAAAGAATAGAAACAGAAATACTTTTTTAGAAGTAAATGAAAGTTTACAAAAAATATTTTAGGTAGCAGGTATACTGAGGTATAAACAATACAATGTTGAAAGATAAAAGCAAAGCAGTCTTCCTTACATCTGTGCAATAGTAGCAGATGGAAACATTTTTGAAAGGGATTGAAAGTATGATTTCCTTTGTGTTAGTCTCTAACAGTGCACTAGTTAATGTATTCTTGCATAATATAAACTCTTCTAATGGTAAACAGTGTATAGTTCAAAGTCAGATTAAATTATAAAGTCTAAAAGTGTATTACATTTTTTTAAAAAAATGGTATGTTACTGGTAAAGTCAGTGTTCTCTCTTTGGATGCTTGAAGCATCTTGACCTGAACTAAACTCTTCAAGCTCCACAAGTGCCCAGAAGCCTGGGATCACAGGTGATGTTCTTTCCATCTATCCTCATACAGAGTAAAGAAAATTAATCACCAAAATAAAGTGAAGAACCTTAATTCACACCACTTTCTGTGTCTAATTTCTGCTCCAAGAAGAGCTGCATAGAAAACCTTCTTTCCTTTTCAAATTCCGTGAAGAGTGATAAATTTCTTTCCATGTGTTCTATGTTTTCCTTTGAACAAATCCCAGAACCTAGCTATTTCCATTTGATTGCCAATAATTGTCAAGCTGTGAGCTATTTATCAGGTTCCTTTCTGATGATTGAGTTAAAATTTGTTATTACTATGGAGAGGAATATTTCCTAGGACAAGGAAGAGGTGGCTTTGGTTTGCTCCAGGCAGGAAAGAAAATGGAACAAAAATGTCTGTATCCTGAGTAAGGGCTATATCTCTGTATGAAGAAAGGGGACTATCATTATAATCTTTTTGTTGTGTTTTAAATGAAATATGACTACTTGATTTGATTTTTCTGGGCCCTGATCTGGTAGATATTTGGTAGTGCATTTGGGACTTCCATCTAGAATTGAATCTTGTGAGAGTTTTCTTCTGTGTTTCCCAGGAGGAGACACACACTTCACCCAGCTCTGTGAAAGATGAGGTGATTATGACAATGTCCACAAGTAGATGTCTAATATTAAAGTGTTAATGATGCCCTCAGAATTATGTGGCAGCTGAATAAAGGTTTGAGAATCTGTGTTTTGATTTTACTAAGTCCTATGGCTTGACAGAGTCTAGTACTTGATAAAGGTACCATAAATTCTGTTGTGGAGTAAGGAATCAACCTCTCTGAGGAGATGACAGTAACAGTGTAACACATAGCTAGATGTATTATTGTTATTTTTAAACTAGGGTAATGGCGTTGACCTTACTTGTCTGGAAGTCAAGGCCAAGGCATTATCATCACTAGGCAGAACAGTGCAATAGATGTATTTTTCATTATTTAAAGTTCAGGAAGACTCAACAGGATGTTGAGCAGCAGAGTTATATTAAAATTTTACATTAGTATGCTAAATAAAATTAAACCATAATATAAGATTTTAATCTAATGCTACAAAGAAGATGAACTTGCTGTATTGTTATACTCGCTTCATTACTTTAAGCTGCTTTGAAAATCCATCTTCAGTTGTGTTTACAACAATTTTTTCTTTTAATAAGTCCAGTGCATACAATGTTAATCATCAGTAGTTAGTGAAATATTTTCTTGTTACTTTGGGTATTTGTAGAGGATACCTTAATCCATTGGTTTGATATTCCATAGTTTCTTAACCATAGCATATCGTACAATATGCTCAGTTTTAATTATGTAAGTTAGAACCTGATAACACTTTATCATAATACTAAATGCCACAATGATTTGAAAAAAAATTACTTATACTACACTTCTAAAATTTAAGGGGCAATGTCAGGAAATGCTTCCTTCAGTCATGAAGTTACTTTACACCAAATGTGCAGCAGAGTTTGACCAAGCCAAAGCTAAAAAAAAAAAAAAAAAAAAATTTTCATGTTATGTAAGAAGATTCAATAAATATGTATTTGACTATACTAAGACATACATCAAATTACTTCATGAATCTTCTTACTTATCCCTGGCTTTATTCTTCGTCCTTGTTCTCAGTCACTGTGAGGTTCCCCAGACATGTGTGCCTTAAGTGTTTTGCTGCTGCCACCCAAGACGCACCAGTCCCCCAGTATCCTTGTGCCCCTTTCTTTACACTGTCTCTTGTGGCTCCAATGAGATCCAAGCTCTGTTGGCACCTCCAGGAGCTACTAGTGGAGTGTAGGACCTGAAAATATCCTGAGAGGTGGAGTGAAAGATGGAAAGAACAAAAGTCATGGACTGTCTTGTGCTGTAGTGTAAGGATTTCTCCCCCATTCTTCAGGCTTTTCTCAGTCCCCAGCATGCTTTCTTGCTCTATTCCCTGAATATCTTTCAGGCCTACCAATTGGCATTCATTCTCTCAAGATCTGAGCACTGGTTTAACTGCTTTAAAAATGATTAGCGGTTGTGACTCTTAAGTAGAAAAACTGTTAATTGGTTAACAATGTTGTCTTAGTTTCTCTGATTTAAGTTTCATGCTATCAGGTCCCTATTTTGATCTCTGGGATCATACTCATCCTTCACATGCTCGTGAAGAGATTACTTAACAGCGCTCAGATTTTTATCTCTTCAGGACTAGCTATTTTGTGGAAAAAACCTCCACAACTTAACACCTTCTCCCTGCCCCCCTCCCAACAATTTTAACTATATAATTGTCAACCTGAGTTTTTTTAATCTAATCTGTATTCTTAAATCTTTTTTGTTGAATAGTTTTAACAAGTAACCTATTGACTGTTATGTTCAGTTTTACCTAAGAAATTCAGATTATGCTTGTTCTGAATCTTGATGATGTGTGGACTATTCTGTTTAATCTGCTTTACTTAGTGGAATAATAGAAAATTTCCCGATTGCCATGTAATTATCACCTTGTTTCTTTAATACTCTCCTTGTTTGTTATGTAGATTAAATTGACCACAGGTAGACGTATTATCACTGTTGTGGCAAGTATGCGAACAGGAATTATCTTGAAGGTGTATATATGCATATTTTTGGCATGTGAAGACAATTTCTAAAAAATAAATGCTATTTTAGCCATATAAAGATGATGGCACTCCCTTAAAAATGGATCTGCATTAGGTATCAGTAATGCTAATTCATGTCTGTTAGCACGAAGAACATTGTTTCAGTAGTTGGTCAGGAGTCAGGGGCTGCTGGTTTGTTTGCTAGTTTTGGGCTCATCAGTACAAGTTTCTATAGTGGAGTCTGGACCAAGACATGTATTTGCACTAAATGATATTCCCTCTGCCTAGTATCATACAGTTCTCTCTGGCAACCAAGTTTCTTTTTCTGATTCCATCCAACCCCCATTTTTGTGGTGAGTTCTTAAGTTGCAGAATAAACAGTCACTTATCCAGAGCAACTTTATGTTCTGTTTTTCAGCGCCTCCTGATTTCAGTCTTCCAGTGACAGGTCGCTGCAAAGTTCTTGATATACTTTTATCAAAAGTCCAGTTAGCATTTTTCTCTAGGCCTTTGAAGGAATTGTCCTGTTCAGGAAGGTAGTTGACTTGTTCACTGAAAGAAGGGTTGTTGTGTGATGCCACCAGCGGCACAAAGATCTGTACATCATCAGTGAGGCTGTTCTCAGGAGGTGTGTGTGAAATAAATCTAAGGTTTTAGTTTTTTGAAAATTTGAGGATCTAATTGTAGTCTTGAAGATGAGCACCAAAATAATTCTTATTACCCACTCCAGTTGAGTCCTGTCAGTTGGGAATACACTTACTTGAACACGCATTTAGCCTTGATGTTCTATCACTAAAGATATCTGTAGTACAAAAAAGCTATAAAGACAAAAATAAGCTATCTTGTCTTCTAACAATACTGAATGGTTTTTTTTGAAGTCCACAGTAGTAATAATCAAATCAATAAATCATGGATGTATTGCCATGTCTTGATTGATAGTTAGGTCTCATATATTATACAAGTATAGAATTATTTTGGGTGTATGGAATTAAAATTGTTGCACAGCTAGGAGGGTCAATTAGTACTGAAAAAACAATATTATTGTTAGGGCAGCTTTCATGCCATGAGACTGTGATAGATTCAGTCTCTGATCATACTTTTTGCCTCTAAGGTTATGTTTCAGACTTATCTGACACCTCATGCAAAGCTTCATCTTTGTTACTTACAGGCATGATTCATCACTTTGCATTCCAAGGAAGTGTAATTTTGCTTGGATTTCTACAGAACTTGTACATTTCTAGAAAGCATTAATAATGAAAAGTTTGTGTAGGCTATCCTCTTTCTTTCTCTCTTTCTCTGTCTGAGAATGAAAAATAAAAACCAAAAGAAACCCCTTCATCTCTTTCAGGCAACTGTTAATTTGGAGCAGTTAGGAATAGTACCTCCAATTTATGAATGGTACCAGAAGTACTCTGCAAACATTTCCTTTTATTCTTACGCTGGTTCTGAATGAAAGCATCAGGCATCAGGAGTTAAAGAAAATGCTAGTTTCTATGGGCTCAAACTTTTCTAGGTTATATTTTGCTGTTGGCTATGCCTTTCAGTGAGAAAGAGATTGCATTGTATTTAGCCTACTAAAGC
This sequence comes from Nycticryphes semicollaris, assembly GCA_013400055.1. Lineage (NCBI taxonomy): Eukaryota > Metazoa > Chordata > Aves > Charadriiformes > Rostratulidae > Nycticryphes > Nycticryphes semicollaris. The sequence continues at coordinate 698,114 of VXBJ01007336.1, forward strand.
TTTACTTGATTGGGAACTCCCAAAATGGAATATACACAGGAGGAAAACATTTGATGAATTATTTCTTACTAGTTCACTACCACTTCTTTCAGGTTCTTTGTGTTTGGAAAAAGGAATTGGAGTTATATTCTGATTGCTTTCTCTATCTTTGATTCAGTGCAGGGATATAACTGAAATGTGTGTGTTGAATGGAAGATCTCGGCAAAATCTGGGTCTTGGTTGGATGGAGAGAGGTTAGCCAAGGCAATATATCTGAAAGCATTCCAGCCACTACCAAGTGGCTAATCTTTCCTCTAGTCTTACCCTGCAGTAATGAGAATTTGGACAATAAGATTTGTGGATGTGTACCTTACGCTGATAATAGAGAGGGTGTAAGTTAAAATGCTGGTGCCAGGGATGCATTCAGTTATATTATCCACTGTCTACATCTTGATATAGAAAATGAGATTGTACAAAGACAACTTATTTTACAATAGTAAAGAAGCCGTGTTAGTCTGGGAAAATCTTGTACTGGTTAGCTTAGGCAAAATTACAGACCTTTTCTACACCTGGAAAAATCCAACCTGCAATTCAGCATGTACGCAGCTCTAATGAGAGTGAAGGGGTAGCTACGTTACTGAGAACAGGCAAGCAAAACCCATAGGGAAATGCTTTGGCCTTTGTTTGCTGTGTGCCTGGGTTCCCATTTGACTGCTGCAGATAATGCCTAAGAAGTCATGTAATTACAGACTGTATAGCTCTATGATGACAACAGCATTAATGTGTGAGGTGCTGCCTGAGAAGGTTCACAAGTAATTGCCCATCATGGGATTTTTGAGTTGTTCTATCAGTTAGATACCTGTGGAAATCTGATTCTTGTTTAAGTCACTACTGCATAAATATATTCAACTTATAGTTACCAGAGATGTCGCCAAGTCCATAATGAGTTAAAATTTACAGTACTGAATTAATCCTGAATCACTCTTTTCAGGTACTCGGCTAATAATCCTGCTGCTAATTACATCTTACTTAGTGACTGTATCACTGAAAATTGAATATGCTGCTAAGGATCAGAGGGTCAGCTCTGAGACCAGACCGGGTTGCTCAGGACTTGTGCTCTTGGGTGTGGAAAACCTGCAAGGAAGGAGACTGAACAAGCTCTTTGGGCAGCCTCTGCCACTGCCTACTGCCCTCCTGGGGAAAAAAGAGTTGGAAGCTCTCTTTAAAGGTTATGGTGTGCTTAAGAGGAGTAAAAGTTAAATAAATCCTAGTTTAATTATTTGAAGATTGAGATGGGTAGTGGTTATTTTCCTACTTAAGGAGTTGATTGAATCCAATATTCTCCCCATTGATATAAGAGAACAGCTTTGTGAGGGCTGCTTTGAGAAACCCAGTTACTCAGTTGCAGATGCAGGGTTAATGGTTATCTAGACTTAGAGCTTTATCTTACCTCTTGAAAAGCCTCCAGGGAGTGGATAAATCAGGTCTTCTGATTAAGTTAGAGGCTGCAGAAACATGAAAGGTGGGACAGGTGACAAGAATGGGAGAAAATATCTTGGCTTCTCTTGCTGGTTGGAGCAGCAGGTGTTGACAAGCACGTACAGGTAGGGGTGGGAAAACTATCAGCTTTTCCTATTCTTACTTTTGACAGTGAGGGAATAAATAGAACAACTTATCTTTTATATTTAAATGTTTTTTCCAGAAGAAAAATTTCATCAGATTCTGTTCCCAAGAGTGTCTTAAAAAGCAAAAAAAACACAACCAAACTCTCAAAATTAGAAAAGAGCAAGCATCTGTCTTCAAATGAAGTTAGAAGTTATTCTTCAAAAACAAAAGCACTAACCCATATTTTTTTATTTCCTTTCTGACAAAATTATATTAGATAAAATAATATTAGATTTAATAAACTTTCTGTGACATGTAAACAAAACTAAACTGACTTCATATTTAAGAAAATCACCATCACTCAGCAAATCCTGCTTATGCTGAGAGAAGAAAAAGGGCTCGGTTTGTGTTTTCATACTCTGGCCAGGAGACAATCTTGACTATTTTGCTCTAAAAATATTTACTAAAACTGGACTTTTTCATTTTACAATGAGGAAAATAAAGGTTTTCTAGTTTGAAGTGATATCACATAATCAGAATTTGTAACAAAAACTGATGTGCAGCTTTTGTTATCCAGGTCTGTCAGCCTGTAGTCACCTTGTCTCTCAAATGTTTTTACTACATCTTTATTCAGTCATTTTCTTCCATGTGCTTCTTCATGCTTCTGAATTTTCAGTTTCTTTTTTGGAACTAGTGATGAGAACAGTGAATGCAGGACTATGCAAATGATTTCTACATCATCTTCTAATGTTCACTTTGGTGTATTTGGTACTGCCAAACCTGTTTCAAAAACTGATTGTGCAGAAAAACTTTCGTACGGGAAGTTTCTGGTCTTTATGGTTGATTTAAAAACCTTTGGAACCAGAGAGAACATAAGAAATCCAAATCTGTGATTTTCTATTTTTAACATGATTGGAAGAGTTAGAATGACTGACACAGGTAGTTGATAACATTGTAGTTGGTAGTCTACTGTTAAGACAGTTGCTTTACTACCTTAGGTTGAAATGGCTAATAAATTATTCTTCCATTTTTGCCCCACTCTTTGTTGCTGTACCTGCACCCCCTCCTGAAAGAGCTTGCTCTTTTGTTTGGCACTGCAGGTGGTTCCTGCTACTCTTCCTTCTTGCCCCTGGATGTTGTGGTGATCACAGATGTCAGGATAAGGCAGTCTAAAAGGGACCCTCCTACCTTGTGCTGTCTGGCCTCCAGCTCCCTGCCTCTGCCTCTTGCTCCTGCCTTCAGCTGTCTTCTAAGCTGGGTAGCTTGTATCTCTGTCTTAACACAAAGAAGAGTACCGTGGTGATACTCGTTAATCATTCAGTACCTTCAAACCTGAGCATGCCCCAGCCTGTGAAGCAACCAGTTCTAGACATCCTTTGTGGATTCTGCGTTAAATCTATGACTAGTAAATTAAATGTGGTTGGGGAGAACACCTCTGGGTCCTCTTCAATTTTCTTGGTATTAGATGCAGCCTTGTTGTTTTCTTTAATTGAGTTCCTTAATTGTGAATAAAGTAAGAATGTTTTCAGATTGATTTTATTGTATTGCCCTTAATGATAAGACAGTGCAAAACTTATTCTAAAATCTGTGAAAGCAGAGTAAGTTAGCTGACCATTTGTAGTCATATTTGTAAGTCTGAAATTCAGAAATTACTTCTTTCTAACTCAGGTTTTCTAAGGTTTATCTTTTTAATTCTAATGTCAGTTTATTTTCTCAACCCTCTCTTTAAACAGATGAAGCATGTAAAAGACAGATTTGGTGACAGCGTGCCAGAAGAAGTGCTTCTGCTGTGTCTGGGCATTACTTCAGGAGTTGGCAGATTGATCTTTGGCAGAGTTGCAGATTATATTCCTGGTGCAAAAAAAGTTTATTTACAGGTATGTCTTCACACTGTTCTGAAGAAATATACACACAATATTCTGAAAGCTTTGGTTGCAGGTACCATTAAGTAAACAGGATTAACTGATTGGAGATTCAAATTTGAGAAATTTCAAACTCTAGGAAATGTATGGGTTTTAATACTGGGAGCCTTTGGTGCAAAGTTCATGGATCTCCGATTTTTCTTTCTTCTGTAAGGCTGAAACAACATCTACTACCTTGTCAAGGCTTAATCCCAGCCGATCACACAACTGTTTGCTCACTCTCTCTGCCCCTCTCCCACCTGCCAGGAAGGAGAAAGGGGGGGACAAAACCCCCAAAATAAAAACAACAAGCCCAAAAGAGCCGTCACACCAAACAAAAACCACCCAAAACAAGTTTAGTAGAACAGTAATGCAAGAAGAAAATTAAAAACTAATTATAATAATCCTAAAAGAATATGCAAAATGAAGTGATGCAACAAAAATTGCTCTCACCACCTGTGGATCAGTTGCCCGGCCTGTCTCAAGCAGGGATTGCAGATTCCTGCTCCCTCCCCGGCCAACCCTCATTTATGTACTGAGCATGATGGCTATGGTATGCAATATTCCTTGGAAACACGGACATATTTGCTGGCTGTTCTGGTTGGGAATGAAAGATTACTAATTGTTAGCGTGGGAGTGAGAACCTTTGTGGTTTCTCTAGATTCTGCTTTCCCTGTTTTATCTCATGATTTCATAATGGTTGCGGAAAGATTAATTTTTTTTCCCCTATGTTCCTCTGTTAAGGATTTTGGATCTCTTTTCTTGATCTTTGATAGGTGATAATTTGGTGTCAAGTATGTTGTGTGCATAGTGCACAGTGGTAAAGCCATGGGAATATAAGAGGAGTTTAGCTGAGAAGATTTTGCTGAATGAAGGGTGTTACCTGCAGAAAGAATCACAGCTTCCAGAAACACTGAAACCTGAAGATAAAGGAATCTACATGCTTTTTTTCCCCTCCACATTTATAAATACTGTTTTCTTGGAAAGAAGCAGTGTTAGTGTCGATTTTTGGAAAAGTTTTAGTTAATAACTTGTATGTTATCAACTACTCGGTATTCTTGTTTTGTTGTTTTAAAATTAATAACAAGGGAGACATCTAATGGTTATTATCTGTACTACATTATTGAAAACAAAAATTCTTAGGGAAGACCACTTTTCTGAAGATGGAGTGTTTGTTGCCATAGTTACATAAATTTAGATGTATCTCATGCATTTGCATTTAATACCGGTTGTTACAGTTTTCCTTGAGTAGCTAGAACTGAGAACCATTGACTTCTGTTGAGGATGCTTCTGATACTGTTGGTTTCACATAGTTTTAAGCAGGAAAAACATGTTAATTTTTATTAAAGCCATGCCCAATAATCTTTAGCTCTCCTGTTTGAAATCAGCATTTTTGAGAGAAAGCGAATATTCAGCTCAAGTATTATTCTGGATTCTCCAATGGTTCATATTATCATCCTATATCATGCAAAAATTATTTAAGAATTAATTTTGACTAATACAAATGAAAATGTTCCTCTTAAAACTTTCTCATAATTGAACAACTTACAAAAGTTTTACCCAGCAAGTTCAAGATTCATCTTTCTGTTTCTGCATTTTTTCTTATGTACCTGTTTTGCTGAATTTTGCTTTACAAATTCAATCTTTAGTAAAAGGATTATAAATCCTGTCTTTGATAGAATAATGCATTCTCTTGTGGATACAAAATTTAGTGATTCTGGTTTTAATGCCTCTTTTACTGTAATATGAAAATACAAAGGATCTGGTCAACAATAGCTTTTCAGTTTATCTACAGGTAAACACACTACTACTTAAATATAAGCTAATTAAAAATAACATTTATATAAAGACAGAACCGAGAATTTCTTCACCTCTATCCTTAGTTCCTACAAGAAACCCAGTTTTTTGGTTTCTGGTTCTGTACCATACTTTAGATGATTCACAATGTTTTTTCTTTAACATGCTAAATAAAATAAGTTACCTGAAAGAATTTTTATGCTGTCCTGAAAGTAAATTTTCATCTAGCTGTCTGCCTAAAGGCTTTTGCTAATGAAGAAATTTATTTGATGTCACTTACATGCCAAAAAATTGTGATGTCTAGTAGTTCTTAAATGACCTTGTGTTTCCTTAATGGTCTACAAATGACCAATGTATAATTAATGTCTTGTTTGGAAAATGTACTTGTACATTTAGGTGAGACACCAGTTTCCTATGCTGACATCTGGATAGTGCACAAGCAAGACTCTTGCCTCTCTTTATTGTCTTATTAATTCTGCTGAAAGACAATTTTATTCCTTTATTTACAACAAACAAACAATCTTAATCTAAGATTATAGTATGAAATTTTTTATAAGTAGACGTGGCTATAGGAATACAGCAAGATACATTTATGTGGAAAAAATGAAAGGAGACTTACAAATACTGCCCTGTTGAATACAAGCACCCTAAAGTAATCAATCATAATACTGATATCTTTACTTAACTAGACTCCCCACTGTTGTAATTTTAGTGTTTCAGCTATATAATCTTTTGATATTTTTGTGGCTTTCATTTGTGAAAAGAGCAGAGTAACTTTTCAAAAAAATGTTGGTGCTCAAGAAACAATCTTACATAATTACTGGAGGATATTTGATTATAAATGCATTTTGAAAATGGTGAAACAGGTAGTGGAATTTCTTTGTGTCATGAGTTATATGTTTGTTTTATCCTGGTATGTATCTTCTGATGGTGGCAATCCATGGAGACTGCTTATATTTATTTTAAAGTGAATACAGGCAGTTTAATTTGCTACAAATGCAAGAAAGCTTATCTGTTCCCTTTACCTTTGCTGATTTGATGCAACATGTTTTTATATTTTGCTTCCCTTGGTCGTGTTTAGGTGGCCTCATTCTTCTTTATCGGCCTGATGTCTATGATGATTCCACTGTGCCACGTCTTTGGGGGTCTCATCGCCGTCTGTCTCTTCATGGGCCTGTTTGATGGGTGCTTCATTTGCATTATGGCTCCTATTGCTTTTGAGCTTGTTGGGGCTCAGGATGTCTCCCAGGCCATAGGATTCCTACTAGGACTTATGTCAATACCTATGACAGTTGGTCCACCCATTGCAGGTAAGTATAGGTATGGTCTGTAGCTGTAGATATGTTGCTATGGTTGCATGACTCTTTGGCCATATTTTCTGTTCCTGCATCATATGGAGTGTGCTTACACTGGAATTTTTCTTGGTACGTGCTCCAGAATGTGGTAAATTTAACTGCTGCTCGTGGATTATTAATTTACTGTACTCTTTAACATTTGCTTCAGTCATCTTTATTCTTATGTGGATGCAAAACATTCCTCACAAGAAAGATGGGTTTCCTGTTGGATTGGGGACCTGACATTTTTCATGCTGTTGAAGTCACAGCCTGCCTGTGTTGATTGTGTCACAGAAGGGCTCCAAATTAGAATCTGAAAATTAATTGGACACTAAAATTTTCTCATGCGAAAACAATTGTGATGATAAAAGCTCCAGTCACTCTAATTGCTTCTTATAAGTAGGACCACTGGCTTTTTTCATTCTTTAACAGGAGACTGTTTGACAAAGTACAGGTTCTGAAGATAAAAAGCTGGGAGTTCTTTGCAAAGCGGGAGTAGTTTAAACTATAATCCTTACAACTACTGATTATCAAACATAATTTACCCTGAAGTCTTGTGAGTGATACTGAAAGATAAGTAAGATGTAACTGAACTATGCTGGTGACACCAAGCTGAGTGATGCAGCTGACACACCCGAGGGATGGGATGCCATACAGAGGAATCTGGACAAGCTTGAGAAAGGGGCCTGTGTGAACTTCATGAGGTTCAACAAGGCCAAGTGCAGACTCCTGAACTGGAGTCAGGGAAACCCCCAGTATACTGGGGGAAGAAGGTATTGAGAGCAGCCCTGCAGGGAAAGACTTGGGGGGTACTGGTGGATGAAAAGCTGGACATGAGCTGACAATGTGCGCGCATAGATCAGTATCCTGAGCCACATCAAAAGCAGCATGGGCAGCAGGTCAAGGGAGGTGATTCTGCCCCTCTACTCTGCTCTGGTGAGACCCCACCTGGAGTGCTGTGTCCAGCCCTGGAGTCCTCAGCACATTTGGAGTGGGCCCACAGGAAGGCAACGAAGATTATCAGAGGGCTGGAGCACCTCTGCTAGGAAGAAGACAGGTTGAGAGAGTTGGGGTTGTTCAGCCTGGAGAAGGGAAGGCTCTGAGGAGACCTTGTTATGGCCTTTCAGTATTTAAAAGGGGCTTATTAGAAAGATGGGGACAAGCCTTTTTTGTAGGGCCTGTTGCAATAGGACAAAAACATGCTTTTAAACTAACAGAAAGTAGATTTAGACTAGAAGAATTTATTTATTTTTTTTTTTACGGTGAGGGTGGAGCAGATTGTCTGGAGAGGTGGTAGATGCCCCATCCCCAGAAACGTTCAAGGTTGGGTTGGACAGTGCTCTGAGCAACCTGACCTAGTTGAAGACATCCCTGCTTATTGCAGGGGATTTGGACTAGATGACCTTGAAAGGTCCCCTCCAGCCCAGACGATACTATGACAAATTATAAAACAAAGTTTTAAAGCTACAACAGCATAGAGGAGGTGGGTCCTTATCTGGATACACTATTGCAGAGATCAATAATTTAACAGAGTTTGATGGGAGGAGTGAGACAGTGGAGTGAATTGTTGGAAAATAAGAGACTATCAGGAATGACTTTTCAATCAGAGACTACCTGGAATGCAAAATATATGCAGCATATCTAGAATAAGATTAAAAGGCACCTTGATCAAAGGCAACTGTTACCAAAAGAGGGAGAATTTTTCCAAGTCTTGCAAGATTCAAGTGCTGGGGAAGCTGAAATGAGCAACTTTCAAAGAGAAAATATGGTATGTGTTTCTAATGATGGGTTGTAATTAGGCAGTTGGGCAGTGACATACTGAGGTCTTGGTGTCTTTAAATCAACTCTGGAATACCTTTCTACCTGTATTTGGCCATCAGGCAGTCAGATTAGTGGTAATAATCTTTGTCAGCTCTCAGGTTTCTGGTTCCAAAGAAAATACGTGATTTTTGTAGTTATTTAACCGTTGTAACTTCCTGTCTTTCCAGGTTTACTGCGTGATCATCTCGGCACCTACGATGTGGCGTTCTACCTGGCTGGAGTGCCTCCCCTTATTGGTGGAGCTATATTATGTGTCATCCCCTGGGTTCATGAACGGCAAAAGTTAAAAGAAAGAGCAAAATCTGTTGATGGAGAAACTACTGAGAAAATGCTGGAAAATGAGAACACTTTGGTATTGGACACTACAGAAAAGCCAGTCAAAGAAATGGAATCTGGCGTTTGATGCTTTCTTTTCCTGTACCAGCCTGACCTTCTTCTCCTGAAGCTAGACTTGTACTTTTTGACTGGAGAGATTATGTGATGCTGAAGAAGTTTTGAACTATTACTCAAATTGCAAAACTGCTTGAAGAATCTTTTATACCATTGGACTTTTTTTGATGAGTTGCTGAGTTTGATTTCAAGTCCCATTTTCAAGGTATTTGAAGTTTTGTAGCATTAGTATGTACATGTGTAGTGATTCTGTGTGTGAAGAGAGTATTTTTCTAATTCATCAGAACTTATTTCTGGAAGTGTGAAAGCTGGTTTTGGTTCACTGACCCAGGATTCTTCAATAACCTTTATGGTCCATCTGATGCAGGCACGTCTGTGGCTGTTCATACTGGGAAATGTCATAGCTCTTATGACTGATTTGCTTTTTGAAGTTTCTCCTGCTGTTTTACAGTTTTTTACAATTCTATATCATAAACATAAATATGCATCTTCTTGATTCCATTAACTCTTGCTGAAAGAATTGGAAAGCTAATATATTAAACATCTATTTTATTTTCTCTAAATACCCCAGCTTTCTCAGTTTGCTTAAAAATTCAAATGTTTTTTGCATTGATTCACCCTTTCACAGTAGCCAAGCAAAGAACATTAAGGACGAAATTTTTGATGGGCACGGGTTTTGAATATGTGCAAACGAAACTCCGTGTGCAAACACATTCAGAAATAAAGCTGTTAATGATAGACTATTTTTTTTAATTTCATGAAGGCAATAGTACTAGTTTATATGTGTGGGTTTTTTTCAGCAAAACCTCAGAATAGCTGATAGTTTTGAAATTGTTCTGTCAGTAATACTTTGGAGCAGTGTTGTGAATGAGACTAAATTTCAAATTATTCTGTTGTACTTGTTAGGTTCTTTTTTTATTCTTAAAAACAAGACAGCTTTAAAGAATACATTCTAAGTGCAATAATAAGTTTTTAATGTGGAAATATACATGAGCTATTAAAATGACATTCAACAATTGAAGTTTTTTGCACTAAGTGAACATGCAGGTTTATTACAGGTCTTTATGGCTGTGTTCAGTTGCATGTAGGTATAGTTCCATATTTTATTCAAATCTAAAGAGATATCTTTATCCTATTTCTTGCTTAACATGCTACAGATGTCCCTATTATTTATGTATTCTTAGGTATTATGCAGTGTTTGTCAAGCAGGTAGTTCTGAAAACCTATTTCTCCGGAAAAAAAAAAAAGCATAATACTTTGAGATGAAAACACTGCTTTTCAGCTATCATAAAACACTTCCAAGGACATTGTCCATTTGTGGATACGGATCCAGCAATGCAGTGGAATACTTAAATGTTCTTTATTTCAGGTCCATTCAATACCAATCATTTTTGTTGCCTTGTTTAGAAGTGTCATAGCAAAGAGTAAACTAATTGTGATCTGAAGAGAACTCTAATCAGTAACAATACTTGTTCTTTACATAAACCACAGAGGCATACTGTTTTAAAACTATAACCTTCATTATCTTTTCTATTTTTATTATTTTTCTTTCTCCAGAGTTGTAGTAAATTGTTTAGAAAGCCCATGCACATTTGTGTTATGGAACATTGTTAGCAATACTATTGCTTAGAATGTTTACATTTATCAACTTATAAAAGTCTTTTGAATATAATCATGCAAAGCATCCTAATTACTGGAGACCAAAACTCATCCTTTTTTTATATTGCAGAATTTCAATCCCTGCTTTACATGAGCGAGGCTTAAAGGAATTGAATCTTAAAATGGTAGAGGTGTTTGGGAGAGACTTGGAGGAGAGGGGGCGGGGGAATAAATCTGTAAAAGACAGGTCCCTTTAGATTCACTTGGGCTTGTGCTTCTGCACCTCATAAAAGCTTCTAAAAATGGTATTAAAATATTGATAGTATTGTTAATTAAAATAACTACAAAATGCTGCCTTCATTACAGAAATGATATTAACAGCTTTTGTTCTTATCGGGAGTATTCCTGTAGAACATCTTATCCAGTATTACCTTCTATTTGGGCAATGCAAAAGGTTTTGACTAAGTGGGGTAAAAACCTTCTATTTCTTCTTGCTTTGTCATGAAAAATTGGTATTCATAACACATTTTCCATTTCATATGCTTTAGCTTTGAGTTTTTAACCAAAAACCAAGGCAGCTTTTTAGCCCTGGTGCAATTTGAAATCATTGTGACAAGACATCTTGATGTAATTGTGGCATCTTCCTGACTTGCTGCTCTGTATCTATATAAATTATCTGGGAGAGAATATAAAATAATTGTTATTAAGTTTGAGAAAGAGTATAACAGTAGTATGATTTAATTATTGCTGGAACCTTTAGAATGTATTTGTACATAAAAATCCAAACTCTTATTTGAGTAACTAGAAAGTGAATTATGCTTACAAATATGAAGGACAGCATTTAAAAAAAAACCCAAACTCCAGAGACTTTGGGAGAGAGGGTATGATGAGTCAATAATTGTTTAGGATTGATTACTACATCAAAACCGGATAGTAAATGGGATGTCAGAAAAGAGGTAAACAGTTAGGGGTAGGAAGTGATGCTGTGTGATGATGCTGTAATATCAAACCTATTTATGATGCCAGTGCATTGAGAATGCTTCAGTAAAAAGAAATTTCAGAAAAGCTTAAAAGAAAAAGGTAAATTAATGCACGGGAATTCTTAGCATCTCTACTGTTAGCTTGTATATACAGGGAAAATGTCCAATAGAAAATGCTTTTTATTGGACACAAGCAGAAGAAGATTGTGTCCTAAAGCTACAGAAGATGCAGATGAAAGGAAAGCAAGGTTCAGGTTGTTAGCAGTGAGGTTCACTAACCACTGAGAAACTTATTTAAAGAGATACTGATTCTTTATGCCCTGAGGTTTTAAAAATGAACTTCGCTGTCTCCCTTTAAAAAAAACCCCAGCCCAAAACACAAAAACCCCAATGCAAATAGGAATTATTTAGTACATTGTTTGAAAAAAATGATTAAATAATGTAGAAATGGTTGCTATTCTAAAAACCAGGGGGAAAAACCCTGAATAGTTAACTTTGAGTAAATGTAAACTTCTGTAACAAAGCTGTTTTAGGTGTGAAAGCCTGCTCAAAGGCCACCTGCTGAACTCCTATTTTGATGACCTAATTCATGCCAGATTTAATCTTGTTAGGGGTAGGTCCTAAAATTAAAATCCTAGTTTAGTTCAAGAAAGCTTCCCACTCTTTCAGATATATCCCTCTCTTGAGAACAGTGCTTTTTCATTCCTCTCCCATCCTATAAACAGAGTAATCACCTTTTCTTTTTTTTGTTGTTGTTTCCATTAAGTGTTCTCAGGGTAAGCTTCAGAAGAAATTGGGTAGAAAGGTGTTCACTTAAAATGGCAGTGTGAAACTTCCACTCCTGCTTGACGCTGTAATTTTATACACAGGATTGTGAAACCAAGGTTAATTTTGAGCAAGGGGTTGGTTTTATGTATGGCTGACACCTAAGCCATTTCGGTAGGTGTGAGGTCCTTGTAGGTCTTAATATACCTGTTCAGCAAAGACTCTGAAATAATGAAAACCCTTCGGGTTCTTATTTGCATCTAAGCTATGCAACAATATACAATGTATAATTAATATAAAACTATTGTTGGATTTATTCTATGACATTAAAAGACCTGTACAAGTCTCAAAAAAGACTTCAAATTAACATGCCCTTAGTCAGAATTTCTTTCATCCAGATCTTTGTTGGTTCAGCATTAACACTTAATTTTTTTTTTTCTAAGTTGACTTTCAGCAACCATTTATGGACCTTCCTAAATTGCTTACTCAAGTCAAAGATGATGTAGCCGTTCTGTGGCCATCCCTCAGGGTATAAGCAGTATCAGATAAGGTAGACAACTGACATTTTTCTCCTTTGGCTCTTCATGTATGATGTCTGGACGTGTACATTTCCCCCCCTTCCCTTTGGAGACACTGGAATGTCAAAGCTGATGCACACCATATTGTACTTCTCAGCCTTCCCCTCTGTTAAACCTTTGAATAGCCGTGGCCTGAGAAACGAGGGAAATTTTTATGAACTAGGAGAGGTGAGGTTGAATCAACTCACAAGAGCGCTGAAGGCAGTTCTCACACATGGTAGATGAATGCTTTGATCACACGCTTTATGATGTAAAAATTGGACACTACCTATTTAAAGCAAGAATGCTTATTTGTATCGGGTAGTAGATGCCAAAGGGATGGAAGATGGTTCCTTGCTGCCTTGTTTTGGGGCCCAGGTTCCCCTCCGGGGGGCTGGAAATGTCACGGCAGCTGACTTTCAGGCATCTTACCTCTTCTGTTGGAACTGATTCTCTGGAAAGAAAAGAGCGTGTGTACGTATATATAAATACAAAGTATTTTGAGCAGGGCATACACAAATATTCTGCCTTTACAAGAGCTGTAGTAATTATTTTTGTTTGTGTGTTTCACTGTTGACAAGTAAAGCACCAGTTCAGTTCCAGGCAGCCAGTGAGTTTCTGGTCAAGTAACCTTTGGCAATGCTTTCAATATGCCTTTTAGTCTTATACCTACTGTGTCAGCATTTTTAATGTTTCAGAACGGCGTACGCTAAGATTAGGGTGATTTTATATTAAAGTATGTGCTAATATTGATAACACTGACATGAGTATCTTTATAGGCATCATATTTTGTACGTTGTTTTTGATATTAAAGGATATAAATTTCGCCAGCCTTAACTCCATTCTTTAAAGTTCTGCTTTGTTAGAAAGGTAAGAAATGAATGTCCAATGTTTTCCATGGTGCTAAAGTAACTGATCAGTCTCAAATTACTCGGAATAAAGATGATAGTTCTCAAGTGCCCTGTTTGTTACTGCATGCATTGTTTTTTAGTTTTGTTCTTCTGTAAAACTTGTCATTTTTAAAATGTAATTTTGTGTTATATTTTGATAACTCTTGGCTCTCTTGCACAGACCCTTGTATAAAAGTCTTTACGGCTTTCACTCTCACTGTGCTCTAATTGGAAAATCCCCATTGCATTTGCTCCTAAATTGTTTATGGTGCAACCCATTTCATTCTGATTGCACTGATGCTCCATTATAAGACTAACGGTTTATAAACCTCAACTACTGACTTTGAGTTACGTGCTTTTGAAAACTCTCTCATTTTCCATTCTGGGGTTTAATATCAAACTTACAGGACAGTTGTATTCACAAAAGGCAGAGGTAAATTTGTGAGAGGGAAGTTTTTTTGGCATAAATTTGAGTGGCCTTTTAAAAGAATTCTGTATTGTTTGCTTCATGAACTGCCCGTGTAATTCAGTGGACCTTTGATCATTTGCTGGCCTGCCACCAATTTCACCTTGATTTACCTTGGCAGTATGAAGCGTTTCCTTATTGACAGCTTCAGTAAATCACAGGACTTCATTCACCTTTCCTTTGTAGTAGAGCCAAATAGTTCCTTTTCTATACTAAACATACCTGATGAATAGGAGGGAGAAATGTTCCCATTCCACCCGAGGTTATTCTATAGAATGCTAGTATTTTGAATTAAAATTTGGAAAAGGTGCCCCAAACCTTTATAAAAGCCTTTGCGCTGTTGCCATTTGTAAACCCTCAAGGTACAAAACCTCTTTGTAAGTATTTAAAACAAAAATGAGGGGAAGCCTATGGAATACATTTCAAATACTGTTGTACCTTTTTCAGGAAGCTATTTTTATACCAGCTTTTATCATGAAAGATAATTAACAAAGCAAAAGACTAACATATAGAAATGTGGGTTGACTTTATATGGTTTTCATAAAAAGAATACTGTTATTTCATATTTGACATTAGTTTATTTGGAACACTGTACCGATGCCCCTCTGACCAGCAGCTCAGCAGTGCGCTGCAGATATCTGATAGCGAGACTTTTTGCACTCCTTGCAAAGGTATTAATGTGGAACAATCAGATTTAATTGCAGGGTTGTTCATTGTAGTTTGGGGTTGGTTTTTTAGTTTGTTTGGTTTTGGTTTTTTTTAATGTGTACATCCATTCCCTCTGGTTATTCTGGAACTGGAGCTGTACCTGCCACATGCTAACCAGTGCCAGGAGAAACAGGGTTAGGTTGCTGCAATCTCCATGCAATAACTGTTCCTAGTCTAGTTATACACTTATCTTCTGAGTGTCTGGGCAAATGTAACAAAAATATCCACTTTGGAATTAGCTTTTTTTTGTTGACAGGCTTAAAAATAACAAGTATGGTGAAAGCTAAAGCCTTTCTTACAGAGAGTAGCAGCTCCCCGCTGAACAGCCATAGCGAAGTGAAATGTTTGGAAAAGCTTGTGAAACTGCTCCTGGCAGGTAGTTGGAATTTTTCTATAAGAGGGTTTCACTATAACCCAAGGGCAGACCCAGCAACAACTACTGTGTGTCTTGGCAGGCTTCGGACGTGTGACACGACGCAGGCACTGCAGAAGACAAAGATGTTTTATGCAAACCACAGTGTAGGTTTAGATGCGAACACGGATCTTTAAAGAAGAAAAAAAAGAGACAAAAACCCCACGTCCGCCCTCACTAACAAAAAATAGCAACCAGCCAACTAACCTCCCCCACACACAAAAAACCCGAACAAAAAAACTACCCCAAAACTCCCAAACCAAAAATAGGTGCCTGCTTTGTGTCTGATGTGGGTGGCTACAAGGAATAATACTTACATAAGGAACTCTTAAATAATTAGCATTTTTACAGATCTATTCAAACACTTGATGATTACAGCTTTGTAACCTCCTGTTTCTGGTTTAATTAATTGGCTGCTAAGTATTATAGTGAAAGGCATAGGACTGTAGACACTTGCAGTTCGTAAGCTCAGCTGTTAATTGCCCCAGTAACACCAGTCCTAACCACCCGGCCTGAGGCGGCAGGCGCTGGAAAACTGTCCAAAATGAGGCAGAAACGGGGGTGAGTGACGGGGATCCACCTCCTACTTCCGCACCAGCCTGTGGGCGGGGCTTGCGGCGGCGCGGAGCACGCCGGGAGCTGTAGTCCCTCCGCGCCGTTATGCGAGAGGGTGGAGCCAGCGGTCCCGCGGGCCGCAACGGCCGTTCGTGCCGGCGCCGGGTCGCCAGGAGCCATGGCCGGCGCCGAGCGGAAGAAGCACGTCCGGTTCGCCGCACCGGGGGAGGCGGCGGAGGCAGCAACGGAGCCGCGGTTCCTCGCCACGCCGCGGACGGAGGTGGCGGTGGTCGGTGGCGGCTGGCGGTGCGGCCGGGGCGGTGAGGGAGCTGCGCTGAAGTGGAGCATCTCCGGGGCGCTGTGCGCGGCCTTCCTGGGGTTGGTGAGTGCGGGGAGCGGGCGGGGGGCTCACTCCACCGCAGCCTCTTCCCCTCGGGCCGCCTCACGATCTGGTCCCTTTGGCGATGCCTTGCAGGGGATGAGCATCGCGGTGCTGGGGCCCACCTTCCCCAACCTGGCCGCCAACGTCCACAAGAACGTCAGCGACATCTACTACATCTTCGTGGGTCGGTCCTTGGGCTACCTGGGCGGGTCGGTGCTCGGCGGGGTGCTCTTCGACTGCATGAACGCCCACCTCCTTCTCGGTGAGTGCCGGGTCGGGCCGGGCCGCCCCCGCCGCAGCCCTTGAGGGAAATGGCTCCTTCAGAAACCGCTCGGGTCGGGTTTCCCTTATCCTGGGAAAGGGGGGAAGAAGGGGAAAGCCTGGCGTGTGGTGCTGCTCGCCCGTAAACCACCGCACTTCTGCCGTGGCGACATTCTGTTCTGTTCGTTTCCTGACACCGTGTGTGTGTGGGCGTTACAGCCTTATTTCCAAGCAGTTGGGTTTGCTGGGCATATTAATAGCCCCGACTGGTTTTGAACTGACACAACTGGTTTGAATGCACCAAAAGGCACTTTTGGTTTAGACAAAAAAAAGTACAACCGGTTTATTGTTTTTCCTTTGTATCAAGTAACATGCTTAGTATAGATCATGGAGTCATAGAACAATTTGGGTTGGAAGGGACCTTGAAGATCTTTCAGCTCTAATCCCCTGCCATGGGCAGGGACACCTCCCACTAGACCAGGTTACTCAAAGCCCCATCCAGCCTGGCCTTGAACACTTCCAGGGATGGGGCATCCACAGCTTCTCTGGGCAACCTGTTCCAGTTCCTCAACGCCCTCACAGTAAAGAATTTCTAACTGAGATCTGATCTAAATCTCCCCTTTTTCAGTTTAAGACCATTACCCCTCATCTTATCGCTCCACTCACTGGTAAAGAGTCCCTCCCCACCTCTCCTGTAGGCTCCCTTTAGGTACTGGAAGGCTGCTGTAAGGTCTCCGTGGAGCCTTCCCTTCTCCAGGCTGAACAACCCCAACTCTCTGAGCCTGTCTTCATAGGAAAGGTGCTCCAGCCCTCTGATCGTTTTCGTGACCCTTCTCTGGACTCACTCCAACAGGTCCATGTCATCTTCTGGGAACATACAGGCTTCTGTAACCTCACTATATGAAGAGCATAAACAAAACAGGAGAAACTGCTTTGGCTTTTGTGTGCACACAGCGGAACCCCCCAGCAGTCACGCTGAGGTACACTTCTGTGGAGAGAGCTTTGTGAACCCTTCCCAGTCTTAAAGCTCAGCAGAAGGGATCAACTTTGTGGACTGGACAGAAGTAGTGAGATTTTGACTGGAGGTCCTTAATCAAATGAGAACTTATTTAAAGTGGAAAAAGAGTAAAACTTATTTAAAGTGGAAAAACAGTAAATACCACTTGTGATAAGTACCACAGGTGGAAACTTGCTGCGCAGTTCTTGCCCAGCTATGCAAATGTTTAAACTCTACAGGAACCACAGTTTATGGTCTTACCAGTTTTCTGGGCGTGCAGAAGTTCCCTCCTGTGGGTGCACAGCACTGGCTTTGTCCTGGCAGAGCGAGCCATCGGGTCACCAAGAGCCACGCTCCATCCAGAAATGAGGTGTTTCTTTCAGAGTCCCGTTAGTGCTTTGTTCAAGTAGAGATTCTGCGAGCACTCCCAAAAGACTGGAAGTGCTGTCTTTTTGTCTTTCAAGCACAGCAGTGGCAGTATGTGCCTCTGTGCTGTAAGTGAGGGACTAAAGCAGATACGGGGACTTGCTATTTTCCTTTTCCTCCCCATACTTTTGCTTGGGGAGATTCAGACCGAGCTGTGCCTCCCCTGAGGACCGCGCTGTAATCACAGGGTCAGTTCAGAGAAGAAGAGAATATGCATTTTCCATCGCTGGTGTTTGAACTAACTCTTTTCTTATCCCTGCATGCCTGTCTCTGGCTATCAGGAGTAGTCATATCTGCCTGTCTCTCTTTTTTCACCCCTCTTATTGTCTTGATCTTCATGGATCAGTTCTTCTTACTTGGCTCTGGTTCTAAGATGGTTTTCTTTGGTCTTCTCCCTATTCTTTATTCCTCTCTCCCAGAACACCTGTGAAGTGGGTTTCCTTTAGCCTCCTTGTACATCTGACAAGGTCAGAGTTGTCTGTGTCTGACACAAGACTTTACCTTCCACAGTGGAATTAGGACAGCTGTGGAAGTGAGTGTTAACTTGAAATAGTTTAGTATTTGCTTCTTTTCCTGAAGTACTGGACAAGATAGCTGGCTGTCACCAGTGCTTGGAAAATAATTCATCTCCTAATCTTTTCTGATTTGGTTGCACTTACGGCAAAAGCACAGTGTGAACCACTGACCTTCTCATTTCTGTCATCTGAAGGCTGCCTGTAAGAGATTTTGACTTGGGTAGTTCTACTTTCTGTCTTTCAACTGCTGAAGCTCTGCTTCTGTACAGAGGAAAAATTGAAGTCTTTGTGAAGGAAGGTTTTGAGTCCCAGCCTTCAGGTGAAGAGCTGAAGTGGACAACGCAGAACTTGCCGAGAAGTTACTTTTCAGCTCTGAGTCTGGCATCTGAGCAGCATCTGTACTTAATATGCCCCATCTTTAGATTTTTCTCTACACGTCTCAGCACGGTAGCTTTCCAAAATGCTTTGAGGCATGTATTCCAAGTATCTTGCTACGGCTCGAGAGTTCTGCATATTTATTTTTTCCATTGTTTTTATTTGGAATTAACCCAAGTTCTTAATTACATCAGTCCCTGTTGATCTTTAATTATCTGGCCCACTAAGAGAGATGTCTGAACTGGTACTGGCTTTCTAAAAATCTAATACTATATATTCAAGATCTTCATTGCAGGTTAGTTTATTATGGAAGTGATTATAAGCATGGAGTTTAAATGCTGAACTTCCTCCAAAATTGTAATAAAAATAGTTTCCATCTGTTAATTTTTTTTGAAATGGCATGTTGTAGTTAATAACAGCAAAACTAATACAGTTAATTAATTGCTGCTAAATTTATGGTGAGAAGTTTTGTAGTTCTGTCTCTTAAAACTCCAGAAAACCCGTGGAACACATCCCTTATCTGTGAACAGAATATGAATGAAAGTCAGGATTTCTGTACAGAGGTTGCTTGTTGGCCAAGGTGCAACCACTTTATAGGATTTTAAGAGTTTAGTGATTTGGGTTCTCTTAAAATGGAGCCAAATTTAATGCTCTGTAGTTCTTAGAGGGGAAAACTTCATACTGTTCAAAAACACCTTAGTGGCTGTCCTGGTCTGAGTGACACAGGACTAATTTCTCTTCTAATGCTTGGAAAAACTGCATTTTGAGAAGACTCTGGTGTCTGAACTTGTGAAAATATTCACTTTATATTCAGCTATGGTAGGCACATCTCAAGGTCTTGGTGTTTTCGAGCCTTGCCATGTGCAGGGACGAAGAGGAGCAAGACCCCAGGTGCTTGACCCAAGGTGTCCAACAGGATTGTTTCATACCATGAACACCACATTCAATATAAATCAGAAAGTTTGCGAAGAAGTTCTCTCTCTTCCTTGATGGCTGCCATCCTGAGAACTTCTTGTCCCTGTGCTGGGCCTTCCCTTCCCCCCAGAGCTGTAGTGCTTGCAGTGTCTGACATTTTTGGTCACCTGCCAGTAGTGCACAGCTTCCTCCTGACAGAATGGGCTGAGGATAATCCTTTATATTGGTATTGGCACCAATATTGATTCTTCAGTGTTGTTAAGTATCCACTCTTATTCTATTAAAGATCTGTTTATATTTCAACCCTCAGGTTTCCTTGTGTTTTTTTCTGATTCTCCTTCCCGGATGGGGAGGGGTCTTCAGGTGATAGAATAATTGTCCAAGAGAAGACAATTTTTATGGGTTTCTCAAATCATAGCGGTGGCAGAATAATGTTGCTAGATCTGAGGTTTGCAGAAGATACTGAAATAGCACTTTTAAATTGAAAGTTTATAGAAAAAGACTTCTTCATGTTCTAGCAGCGGATGCTGCTCCCTTTGCAAACAAACTTTAGCAAAACAGGTTTTTCATGTAGTGTTTATATTCTGATGTAATTCCTTTTTTTCAAGTGAAAAATGATGAACTTTCCAGCTGCTTCTGCTGATCACGAGTGGAGGTACTTAGGTCACATAGGATTATCTGTAACTGTAATAATGATTAATATATTTGTATTTCTTGGTCTTCTGTATGTTTTGTAGTTTAAATGGAAACTATAGTATCTGGGGTTTCTTGTTTGTTTTGTTTTTTAATTTTTCCAGCATTATCCATGTTTGGAACAACAGTTGGTCTTTATGGGATACCCTGGTGTGAGAAATCCCTGCTGTTAACTGGTTTAATGTCAGTTATTGGAGCTTCCATGGGAATTCTAGACACAGGTAAGGCACCACGTGGTCCAACGGTTCCTTCACCAAACTAACGGGAAACTTCAACCTCACTGAAACTGTCGCTGGTATTTTGTGTGACACATCTTGAATTAAAAGAGGGGGAGCTGTTTTACCTGGCTGGGATTCTGGGATTATTCCGGTCCTGAGACCTTCCAGTGTTTGTGTCTCTGTAACAGGCCTTCCTTAAGGTACCTGAGGAGCTGGGGATCTCATGCTTCCTGGAGAAGATCAATACGCATTTCAGTGGGCAATTACAGAAAGCTTCCTGTGTTCTTAAGACAGTGTTCACTTTAAATTGCTCATCTACAGGGAGCTAGTTGGGTTAGTGTTCATTAGTGCCAGCTGGAACTAGTTAGTCCTGAGCGAGCCCTGGTGTTTGAGAGAGACATTCTCACAGCTGCTGTGTTGGAGAGTTGGCCACCTAAACCCAGCCAGGTGTCACCAGTGAGTGATTTTGGATCCTACACAACTTGGAGGTAGCAGCAATTTAAGATTAATTAGCACTATTACAGTAAATCGTAGGGTTAGGTTGTATGATATTTGACAATATTAATAGAGTGATTTAACAAAATCTGGTGTAATAAACACAGTGACTTAATTAGAAATTTGAGAATGGCCAGGTTCACGTGAGGCTTAGGACAAAATCCCAACACAGATACAGAGGTTAACCTATGGTTAGGAAAAAATTGTAATAAATTGTTTGTTCCAAACAATCTTTGAACCTCGAGAAATCTAATTGTAGTGACTTACTCTCCTTTGTTGGCCTTTATCAGCAGATGATCTTTGAGCCCTTTTCCTTCATTGAAATCTATCAGCAGATGATCTTTGAACCTTGCCTTATCTGCTCTGAGAGGCATCCCAGGTCAGGGGGAGATGCTGGGTCACAGCTGCCATCCTGGGGGGGCAGCTCAAAAGGTCTCATTCAGGATTGCTGTTTGTAGGATTTTGAGATGATTGCATTTGGTCAGTGCTTTTCCGTTTTTGACCACAATTCTTGTCAGGCAACTCTAGTACCGTCCAGCTGGGGGTACGAGGCAGGCAGCAGGAGTTCCAGGTACAGTTTTAGGGAGTGCCACATCGTCCCAACTCACTGCACTTGTAACAAGACAAGAACACCACGATGTTGGGTTGCCCTGACATCACAACGTGGCTCAGGGCGGCTGTACCACCAGCTGGCACCTGGGGAGTCACAGCAGACATTTACTGCCACAGGTCACAGAACCATGTCATCCATCTCCCTGACTTAAGGAACATTTGCTGCCCTTGGCCAGCCTCACAGAGTGATATGGGGTTGGAAGGGACCTCTGGAGATCATCTAGTCAAACTCCTCTGCCACAGCAGGTCCTCCTGGAGCAGGTTGTACAGGAACTTGTCCAGGCAGGTTTGGAATGTCTCCAGAGATGGAGACTCCACCACCTCTCTGGGCAGCCTGTTCCAGTGCTCTGACACCTCCCCTCAAAGTGAAGAAGTTCCTCCTCATGTTTAGATGGAACTTCTTATGTACATGTTTGTGCCCATTTCCTCTTGTCCTCTCATTGGGCACTACTGAAAAAAAGACTGGCCCCTTCCTCTTGGCACCCACCCTTTTAACTATTTATAGGTGTTGATCAGATGCTCCCTCAGTCTTCTCTTCTCCAGACTAAAAAGACCCAAGTTCCACAGCCTTTCCTCATAAGAGAGATGCTCCAGGCCCCTCATCATCTTTGTGGTCCTCACTTAGGTGTTTGGGAATACAAATTTATTCTGTGCCCCAAATTGTATGTCTGTGGCATGTGCACACTGCAAATGGCCTGTAAAAAACACTTTTGCTGGAAACCTGTTGAAAACCTATATCCTCATAGAAGCTCCTTATGGGATGAAGATGTGCCGGTGAAGTTGTAGAGCAAATGTCTACAGGTGCAACTGGAAAGGGTCAGTTATACCAGAGGCATGGAAAAGAAATTCCCAGAGAAATGAGTTCCTTGGGCATGGCTTAGAGAGGAGGAGTGGCCATGGGTGCTGTAGTGAGCAGTTTGGGTCAGGAGACTGAAGCCCGCTGAGAGCCACCTGGGTGACACCCGCATCCTTGCAGATGGGGAGCAGGAAACAACCCAGAATACGTCAGTGATGGAGTGTCCTGGCATTGCTGTGGGAGGCGATGGTGAAGCTGCAACAGGCTTCACTCACCCGGCCCCTCTCCAGCAGCCAGCCAACTTTCCTGGCTTACTGAGGGAGCCTGGCCAGCAAGGTATGACTGGATCTGGTTGACCAGCTTCGGGGAAGGCTTATTTCTGAGTAAGAGCTGGCGACTGAAGTAGGCTGGTTACCCCAACAGCTCTGGAAGCATCCCAGGCAGGGCTTGGTTTGGGAGGCTTGGCTGGTAGGCAGCAGAGAGGAGCGGTGGCTGCACGTGTGACCCATCCGCCCTCATTCCGCAGAGCTGGGGGGAGCTCCGTTCACGCTGAAGAGAGCGTGATCCCGGAGTGAAAAGGATGGTTTGCGAGGCACACGTTACGCTAAATCACCTGAGTGCAGAGGTTTATTTGTTGCCTCTGACCATTATACACACAGCACTTGGCTGAGAAAATTCTTCAGGTGGGAAAACCCCGTGGGTTTATTGGGAAAGTGCCCTCAGTGGGCAGGTGTGCTGCTCGGAGGTCAGACCTATGAAGCGGGGAGAACCTCCCAGCAGGAGAAACTAAGAGCGAGGCGGTAGAGCATAACAATTAATTTGGAAGAGTGTTAGTGCTGTGTGACGAGGGTTGCTGCACTGTAGCACAGGAATTTAGTTACTGTTCTTATTTTCCCGCATTCTTCTCAGAGCCTACTTAAAAGCATCTCTCTGAGATCTTATTTTAAAGCGTCGTTGTTGATCTGAGGGTGTTGTGGTCATTTGAACGCAGCTGGGGTAGTCCCAGCCCATCAGAAGCAAGTGATTCTCGGTGTTTCCTGGCACGTTGGTTCAATGAGGTCTCTGATTTTTAGCATTGTAGCTTCTAAAACTTACAGAAACGAGCAGCAGTGAAATTTGCTCTTTTGAAATAAAGGCTGAAAAACGCTGCAAGTTGTCAAGCAGGGTAATTAAGTGCAGGCCTTGTGGCTGGATGAAGCCAGCGTGTGGCTCTTTGTCGGGACTGCTGTGAGTACCCTCCTAATGCTCAAGTTAATACCACGTGGGTTTCAGGTCCCTGCAGGCAGGGTTTCAGTTAAGGACAATTTTGCACGTTGTATTTGCTAAACCTGGTATTATTGCAAATTGGATTAATAATACAGCTCGTGCTTTGGTTTGTTTTGCACCTTTTTATTTTGTTTTATTTCACATTAACCCAGTATGTGGTTTCAGGCTGAAATGACTGAATCCTCCTCTCTCCCATCCGCAGGTGGCAACGTGCTGGCACTGAATACCTGGGGAGCAGAGGCTGGGCCCCACATGCAGGCCTTACACTTCAGTTTTGCTGTCGGTGCATTCGTGGCTCCGATCCTGGCTAAAATGGCCTTGGGAGGCTCCAAATCTCAAGACCTTCCAGTAGCTGAACACACAAACCAGTCTGTCTGGAGGTCTGCGCCGACGGCACCGTCTGCATCAGCTGCCTCGGCGCTGAAACAGCATCTTGGTGCAGATTTTTTGTGGTCCTACGTTGTCATAGGGACCTATCTTCTGTTTGTTTCTTTCTTCTTTTTTATTTTGTATTCAAAGGGCAGCTCAGCTCGAGACAAATCCAAGGCTGCTTTGCAGAAAGGCATGTTTGCCAAATACCACTATGCCCTTATTACCCTCCTCTTCACCTTCTTCCTCTTCTACGTGGGAGCGGAGGTCACGTACGGCTCGTACATATTTACTTACGCAAAAGTCTTTGCCGAGATGAAAGAAAATGAAGCAGCTGCTTTGAATTCTGTCTTCTGGGGCGCGTTTGCCGCTTGCCGAGGAGTAGCGATATTCTGCGCCGCTTGCTTGTACCCCGGCACCATGATCCTGCTGAGTATCGTGGGCTCTGCCCTCTCCTCTTTGTGCTTGGCCTTCTTCGCCCGGTACCCGGCCTCCCTGTGGGTTGGAACCGCCGTGTACGGGGCATCCATGGCCACCATCTTCCCCAGCGGCATTTCCTGGATAGAACAGTACACGGTCGTGCAAGGGAAATCGGCTTCTCTCTTTGTGATCGGGGCGGCGCTGGGGGAGATGTGCATTCCCGCCGTGGTGGGGTATCTCCAAGGGAGGTTTCACCACGTCCCAGTGGTTATGTACACCGCCTTGGTGACTTCCGCGATGACGTTAGTACTCTTCCCTCTGATGTACAAACTGGCCACCTCTCCCGGGGAGAGAGACTTGAAAGAAAGGAGTGAGAGCGAGGACCGGAAAGCTTTGTTGTCAAACTCCGGGCTTAATGAGGACGAAGAGGATGAGGAGGATGCGGGAGAGTGGAACGAAGCAGACTTTGAGGTAATAGAAATGAATGACACGCTGAGAAACTCTGTGATAGAGACCTCCCGTAAGATCCCAGGGGACTCCGCAGCCACAGTCTCTCTCCAGCCCCCTCGGGACGATGTCCTGTGCGATTCTCCAGCGGTTGCCGGTGGCTCCCCTGGGAGAAAAAACATGAATGTTGATCGGGAGAAGAATGACTAAACTAAGAGCTGACTTTCCGGGTTGGGTTTTGTTTTTATTATTATTTCAAGGGAAATGCAATTGAGTTGCAGTTGTTCTCATGAAGTGGTTCAAGAATCCTTTTGTAGTGGGGCAGAGCTCAGCACGTTCGTTTCTGTGTGTCCGGCCCTTTCTCCTCTTCCATTTCGGTCTGCGGCGACGTGTCTCCGAGTGGCCAAGTCCACCATGATGTGGACAGGGGAAGGTGGTAAGATGTATAGATAGATGTATAGACTCTATTGACTGTGTTAAAACAGATGAGATATTTCTGAATGTGAGGCGTGCATTTAAGTAATAGATGCTGTAATAAGAACCAACTGGGAAAGAAGGGGACTGCTCAAACCGCTCCGTGTTTCGGGGGTGGGTGGAAGGTGCGGTTCTGAGGGGCTCGGGCACAACGTGTTTTCACGAGAGAGGAGGGAAATCTGTGCCCTGAGATGCTGAGCTTTCTTACCTCCTGAAAGAAAACCATTTCTACCGCGTTTGAAAGTTCATGTGACGTGAACCAGGGAATCAGGTCACATTTCAGGTGATGTCCAGCAGCTGTAAATCACTTGCCCTGTTGGGGCAAACTCTACAATTTCCTGGTTCTGTCACTAAGAAGAGAAAAAAAAACTTACAAATTAATTTTTAGGAGTGGAACCGTGCCTTTGGGCCATTTAAAAGTGGAGACAAAATGGGTCATATTAATCTGCTATAATGCTTAATTCTGATTTACGAGTGGAACAGTGGTGACAAATCTGAATAGTCTGAAGTACTTGTGATTGCACTTGTGATTTTTAATTACTCCAGTGCTATGGAAATCAAGAAATGTATGAAGAAGATGAAAGTATCTATCAACAGATCGCTTAATATATGGTATTGACATAGGGCTGTGGTATTTCTAAGCCAGTTGTTTAAAATGAAGGGTGTTTTCTGGCTTTCTGTGCCAAGACTTTTACACAGTGTTGTGTCAAAATTAGGAAACGAGAGGGAATTCCTGATGAGAGGGTCCTTTCCGGTTGCCCTGCTCCGTCACTTGCCCCCGGCCAGTTGCGTGGGTGCCGTTTTGGGTCTTGTATCTTTGGGCGATGACTTCCAGGCCGGCTTTTTCCCAGCGGAGCAGCCCTGGTTTGGATTTGCAGGGCCGGTGCCACGAGGCCGGGGCAGGAGCAGTTCTGCCAGCGAGCCCTCCCCAGGGAGAGCAAAAAAACCATCAGCTCATGGCAAAAAGCAGGGTCTGCGACAGGAAATCCTGCAGTTTCTCTGCTTGACACTTCAGTTTTTTAGGTTAAGTATTTTTTTTTTTTAAGGCTGTGTGATCACAATGTGCTCATGTTTGGGTTTTTGTTGTTTTTTTTTTTTACTTTGCACTATTAGTATTTTTCTTGCTGAGCAGTTTTATTTACTGCTAAAAGCGCTCAAGAATGTAGCACAGCACAGAACCTTCGACGGTCACTGTATTTTCACGTCTGGTTTTGTTCCCTCTTGTGTCCCCTGGTGCCCTTCTCCTTTCTGAGACATTAACAAGAAGCAGGAATCAACTTGGAGTGAAAATCCTTAATTTTTTTGCATCTTCCCATGTTGAAGGGCCTCTGTGGCCCCTCACGTTCCCTCGGTGGTCAGCATTTAAATACCATTGTGCCATTTATTTATTATTTTTCCCCCCCCCAATTCCATTGTGTGTCAGTTGTGTGTCCATGCACTTCCGTGGTGTCTCCTGTGGTGCACTGCACGAACCTGCACTTTAAAACACGGGGTTGTTTCACTTGTTACACAAAGGTTCTTTGCTTTAAAGTAAGAACGGTAAATGCCCTTCGCTGCCAGGCCAGGTCCTGGTCTAGGTGCTCAACACCAGGAGTAGGTCCGTGTCCCCCTCTGTGTTTAATTAGTGCCCTACAGTAACGAGTGAAGGCGGCAGAGGTGGAGACTTCAGCGAGCGCAGGTGAAGCCTGGAGTTTTCCAACTTTCCTTTTCCTCTTTTTTTATTCTCCTGCAGGCTACAGCGTTGGCTTTGCTGGGTGTGTGTGGTGAGCAGGGGGTGTTAGCCCACGGTAAGGACTAAGTTTTGGGGGGGGTGATAACTGCCTCTGCAGTTTTATATCTCGCCGACCCAGAGGCTTTACTTGAATTGCAGAGATGGAAAATAAGTTTCCCCTCTACCTGAGATCATGCTGGCACAAGAAAGTGAGTTTAAGAAAGGCACCTGGTACCCAGGAACAGTTTAACACCCCCCCCCCCTCCCCTGCCTTCATACACTAATTTTTGGAACGCCCTGCAGGTGAGGTTGTTCTCAGGGATAGTTTACACACCTGGCAGAATCAAGTACTAAAAAACCAGAAAATGAAATTAAAGCCACGTTAGGAAATATGCTGCAGCCTCTTTGAACCTTACCTACTTACTGCTTATGTACATGGTTGTGTTTCTGACTAATGTCTTCCCAACGAACGTAAAGATGTTGATTATTATTATTATTTTTACTGGCTCCAATAATTCCTGCACGAGTCACTTGAATTCATCCCCGTTTTCCCCCTTAAAAGCAGGAGGCCTGTGTAGTGGGAATGGAGCAACAGCCTGGAACGCCAAGGTAAGAGCTGCCTTTTGCCAAAAGTGAAGGCTCCAGAAAGCAGTGGCAGGAAGAGAGAGCAGAGCTCGAATAATTAACGTGACTGGCACCGTGTAGAATCACATCTGATTGATCTGTGGAGGCCCTTGGCTGGACGACATCGAAATTCTAATTCTGGCACTTGGAGCCTTTGCTCTCTTAATTCTGGCCCCAAACTTGAAATGGAATATACTTAGAGAACTTGTTCTCCTCATCCCCTGAGAGGATGCTTTTAATAGCAGGAGCTGCCTGTAAATGAAAATGGAATGTTTAAAGCAATTAATGGGAAATTAAACCAGATGGAGGCCCATTGCCAATGCTGAGTCCAGCTCACAGCAGTTCTAGACATCCTCGACGTTCAAGGCTGTAGCTTTTCTCGTTCTTGGATTCTGGTGTTTCCTCAAGGCTTGTTTTTAGACAGTGAATGTTAGTTGTCACATGTGTGAATTTTCTTCCAAAGTAAATTGCTTCCTGGCATATACAGTTAAAGTGAGGATCTATTTACAGTGCCTTTAAGTTACAGATCCTTGAGAAAGCTTAAAGACTTAAATGTGTGTGTTTATGGGTTAAAATTACTGGTAGTAAAGTGTATGACTTTCCCATTGCTTTGCTTACGCTAGAAAAGTCATCTCTGTGTTGAGGACAAGAGCTGTGGCCCATGGACTGGATAATCTGCATTAGCAAGAGTCCTCTTTCCGTCCCTAGGAAGAGGACTGGGTTGAAGATGAGCACTTGGCCGCTAAGGCCGGCACTAAAGGTAACCTCTTGCAGTTGATGATCATTATTTAATACTTTTGTTTGTACCCCAAGCGCTGCCACCCTCCTCCTGGCATTTGCACTTGGGTTGCACACGTGACCAGCGCTGGAATGCAAGAGCAGAGTTTTGTGCCTTGATGGGTTTTGGGTTTTTGTTACTTGGCATAAAAGCTCCTGGCAATCTGTGGGTGTTCTAGTCTATATTTAACAGCTTTTATTCTGCTTGGTGTGGGTTTACATTGTACTGTAGAATGTGAAGTTTAATAGACTGACTTGTGTCTTGAATGTAATAAATTCTTACCTGGAGAAGGCACTCAGGTTCCTTGATGTAAATAAAGTTTTGTTCTATTTTTCAAAGATATTCTGGACTTGTAAATTTAAAACTTACTCCTGTTTTGGCTCTTGGAAAACTGGGAGTTTTTCTCTTCTGGTTTGGGGAAGATCTCCAAGAATTGATCCCGGGGTTTTAGGTCCCAGAGCTCAAGCTGGAAACTCTTCTGTGGATTCTTACCTTCTTTGAGCAGCCTTATTTACATTAGTTGTCTTCCACATGAGGGAGACAAAGGTGTCTGCGATTGAGGGCGGATATAAAAAAGCATGTCATTTTTACCATATCATTTAATTCAACTTTAATATGGTTTCCATTATTAACTTCTAAAACAAAATGATTTCCAGTTTAGAAAACAATGCACTGACCACATAATTCCTTTTCCATTTTATACAGTTATACAAATATTCTAAATACACATTTTGTCAAGATGGTGGCAAATAAGATTTAACTGTACAGTACATAAGGAAAGAAAATATTTTAAGCATATTTAGAAGCAATAGAAATGTCTATACAAAACAAGCAAAAATGGAATAAAATTTTATATTTAAAGTATTGCAACAGTCCCACAGGTTTGTAACAAAAATGTCTTTGCACAGTTCCTCACAATGCCCCATTAATAGCTAAAGCAAGACAGCAATTTTTAGAAAATAATGTTTCAAAATGCTACACATGATACTACTGCTTGCACAGTCTGATCAAAATAACCATCTACTTGGAATCAAGCAAAACTCAGGAGGAGATATACCAACCGACTTTAAAATTATCTGTATAAAAGTCATTGCACATTATTTTACTCAGTTGTTTGAAAAGTAAAAAAGTGTATTTACAAAATATTTCGCAGACAAAATTATAAAGTGAATGGATAATATATAAGTAACACGTCTTGATACTGACAGTTCAAGAACACACACTAATGGTTTTATCGTTTCAAGAGGTTTTCAGTGCTCCTTCCTCCGGGAAGTAAACTCGACTTCTACTTTGAAATGGATTTACAAGATGTTACACGTAGCTATTTCAACATCAGCATTATAAAACAGTATGTTAGAAACAGGAAAGAAAGAAGAAATTTGTACATCTTAAAAAGTGAGCTATTCATAGGTCAACAAATGTATTGTTTTGTTTTTAAATTTAGGTAAGATAAGTGTTCATTATTCTTCAGATAATAAACCCAACGGGTAAAATGGAAATCCTGGACTAGATGAGAATTGAAAAAGCACCATGCACAATAGTCTTAGTGTGGTAAACACTGAAAATAAAATAAAATAAAATAAAAATAGCACCTGGAATCCTGTAACACAGATCATTTAAAACTGGTCAAGTAGCTGGCGAAGATACGGCGCCTTTGACAGTT
This sequence comes from Nycticryphes semicollaris, assembly GCA_013400055.1. Lineage (NCBI taxonomy): Eukaryota > Metazoa > Chordata > Aves > Charadriiformes > Rostratulidae > Nycticryphes > Nycticryphes semicollaris. The sequence continues at coordinate 728,310 of VXBJ01007336.1, forward strand.
CTCTGCTTACTCTGGAGAGCTTGAAAAGCACGGGACAGTTGAGGGAGACGCACTGGATCTGTCGGTCAGAGCAGCCTGTGCAGTTCTTGCATATCTAGACAGCGTAGGAAAAAAGCAATCCAGGTTATTTTAAACTTAACGTGAGCGAGGCATCCATCACCTGGGACTACTGGGTCCCCAGCGCTGGATCAGCAGATCAGGCAGAGCCAAGCTCTTCCCCCGAGGCTCCAGATCTGCTGCTGGTGCTGCTGCCTGTTTGGCTGAGATCGACAGTCTGATGTACAGCTCGGGCTTCAGTCCTGCTCATTATGTTCTACTCGTGTGTGGTGGCACTTGGAAAATGAGGTAAATGTGTAGAGCGGAGGCAGGTGGGGCAGTGTGTTATATTTGTGATAAACCTAACCCTGCCTAAAAGTTTCCTACTGAGAAAAGACAAACCTGTTACTCTGCACTTACTGAGAGGGACTTCATAAACTACTCCTGCTTCAAGATAAGCTTCAATTAGAGATTTACTTTCCAAGTCAGAGTTAATCAATCCCCAAGACAGAAATGCACAGGCAGGGGGGTTCCACCACTCTCCTCCTTCACAGAGCTACTCGTTAACGTAATTAATGCTGCTTGAAAGTACTTTGAATATGAGATACCAGATGGAATGAAATAGCAGCAGGCAGTTTTCCCAGAGGTAGCTGCCTGCAGAAAACTAAACTAACTTTGCTCTTTCATTTCTAATCCTTTCCAGTATCTGCCACCTCCAACAGTTTTTCCAAAAACTCAAGAAATTTGCTTCCAACCACACCAGTGTTCTGTAACATCAAAACGTAACACAATGTTGTCCTACCGTTGGCACAGTTCGAACAACAAATCAAAATCATATCCTTTGCTTTTTAAATTAGTCCTTTTCCTTCTTTCTATATTAAAATCATGTGGGCAGCGGTGACTTTCTCAGCCAGGCCTGTGTCACCACTGAATCCTGCATCCCTCTTGGCCGAGTCCCACACGCGGCACTTCCGAGGGGACCGGTTCTCTGACCTGTCTGTCACCAAAAGGAACAGGATTTCAGTTCCAGGTTTGGAACCTCTAAAAGAACCTCAGATAAGTCTACCCTTGTTCTTTTGAAAGAGGCCGTGCCGGGGTGGAATGCAAGTGGTACCAGAGACCCCGAACAATAAAGACTGGATTGTGTAGAGGGAAGAAGTCTATGGCCTTAATCTACAGCAGGTCATTTTTAAGTCCTTTTTACAATAATGCACGATTCCGTGTTCTGTCAGCTTTCTGCTGGCTCTGGGGTGCTTATCATCTTGGAGGGCCAAGAATTTAGGCTGGGAAGGATATATACATTTTTGTATTAAGATAAAACAGCTGCTTTTAAAAAGAGGGGTTGCCTCATCAAACACTGACTCGAGGGGGACTCCAGGCCTCGCCGTCCTGTTGCAGGGACAAGAGAATGGTCTGATCAAACCACTGATCCTTCCCTGGGGCAGCACCAATCTGCCCAGTTCTGGTTTGTTCCAGAACAAAAGCAACGTAAAAGGTTCAAACTACCACAGGAAAACTGCAGAACACGCATCACCTTCCTTTACTGCCATTTGCAATGCAGATCAGAGCAAGTATTAGAAAATACAGCAAGAAATAGAAGTCCACACCTTACTAATGCAATATTTATGACTAGTGAATTATAATGGTTTGCCAGCAACAGAGCCCCGTGGGAGCCCATCAAATCAATGCCAAGACTACAGGAAAAATTTATAGCCCTGCAATTCAGACAAGTCTTTAAAATGATTCACATGCTACTGCTAAAAATAAATGTTAACAGAAATATCTATTAATTATAGAATACGGCAGTACGAAAATTAGGTGAGGATCCGCATCTGTTCCTGCAAGGGGAGGCGTCTGCTTTGCTGTGATGTGTTGGTGAGCAGAGTCAGCCACCCTCTGTAATTGACCTCGAGCTCAAAGGGAAAAACCAGCTTGGAAAGTTCCTATTGAGAAGAAAGGTAACAAGAAAAAACTATCCACTACAAGCTAAAACACACCCAACATTATACACATTAAAAAAATAAATCTACTGGGACAAATGTTTGTGTTCCTAGAACATCATCAGTTATTTTAATGCAGAAAAGGTGAATCTTTTATACTTTTACAACTCTCCATCCCTGTCACTAAAAAAAAGCACCTACAAACCGTGTAAGATGCTCTTAACACAAAAAAAAAAGAGGAGAAGAGTGTTTTCTGTTTTGATCCCCCCTTTGCCTTCAGTTTTAGCTGAGGAGAGAACCAGCTGCTGTGCTGCCTTCACCAGCGATGGGAAAAGCAAACAAGCTGCAACGCGTTTAACACTGGGTTTGTGCTTCCCGTGTCTGTGGAGGGTGCTGCCTTGAAATTTCAGCCCCTGCCTTTGCCTGTCACACATCTGACATCCTACCTTGACCAGCTGTTCTTGCTTACGCTCCAGCTCTCGGATTTCTTGGTTGAGGATCACTGCCACATGCTGCGGCTGGCTCCTGCACTTAGCACAGATCCCAAACTGGGTCAGTTCATCACACACGGGACAGTGTAAGGTCGTGAAATACTGGGAGATGGTGCCTTTGCGTCCTTCTAACTCGCTGCGGGCAGTGGAGGCAGCTTTCTGAATCTGTTAAAAAAATGATGACGAGGTAATGAGCTTTCAAGAGAGCAGCTCACCTTACTCCTCGGTTACGCAGCCTATTGTTTTACAAAGGAGTAGGACCGTGCAACACGGCCTGCAGGGCGTGGGTTCATACACAAATGATGAACCCGGATTGTGTCACTCTGCAGAGCACAGCACTTGCCCTGAGGTGACACACTGAACAGGGCCCACCCCCACCTACTTCACAGGGAATCTCACCAGAAAAAGAAGAACTAAAGAAATCCTCAGTCACACACGCAGTTCCCGACCTCATCTCGAGCTCTGCCTCCTGCAGTTGTTCCTCTGCAGCTGCTCAGCTCCTTAACGTCCAGATGTGCCCTGGCTGCAGCCCCAGTGGCATCCTGCCCCCCTGGACTTTCTGTGCAGGTCCGGTCCCAGAGCTGTCACCATCCTTTGGTCTATGGCTCCAGCTCAAGCTCTGATTTCCCCGGATAAAGCTCCACCACAGCCCCCTCACCCAGGGAAGTTTGTTCCCCGCAGTCGCTCCCGGTGCTGTGTGACTTCTGCTTCGGGCTACCCTTCACTCTCCTGCTTCAAACACCTGGCTGCTCTGCTGCCCGTGACCTCCTTGGCCCTCCCTGGCCTTGCAGGAAGCCAGGGCTCCTTTCACCTTTTTAGAGCAGCTTGTTAGAGGTGGTTAAGGCGATGGTGTCACAGTGCCATCAGAAAGGTAGAGAAAAGAAGCAGAATTGAAGCAAATCCAGGCTACATTAAAAGTCTGCAGTGGGAAACAGGACTTACTACTGTCCTGCTGAAGTCTACACTAAGCCCAGTAACCAAACCACACAAAGCCACTGTCCCTTTTTGTCAGGGGAATCACAAACTAAAATCCAACAATCTAACATTTCTCTTCCTGCATTCCAATGATATCTTTAGCTTTTAGGAACGTCAGTTTAAAATTTCTGGTGATACTGAGTTTTCAAAAAGCATTCCTGCTGCATGGGCATTACCACCTTTTCTATGAAGAGGAAAGACTTTCAGAACATTCTGGAAAAACAGGAGATCCAACATCTACTGTAGAGAGATTTAAAAGGTGGTGCAGCCAAATAGATGCACGTACAAGTACTGTTAATAAATACACAATTACGGCAAAACAAGCTGTTTTGGAGCAGTTGGTACATTGGAGGGAAGGGCTGCCGTCCAGAGGGACCTGGACAGGCTTGAGAGGTGGCCCCATGTGAACCACATGAAGCTCAACCAGACCAAGTGCCTGGGTTGGGGCAACCCCAAGCACAAAAAGCTGGACATGAGCTGGCAATGTATGCTTGCAGCCCAGAAAGCCAACTGCATCCTGGTGTGCTTCAAAAGCAACGTGACCTCAAGGGAGGTGATTCTGCTCTTCTACCCTCCTCTGGTGAGACCCCACCTGGAGTACTGTGTCCAGCTCTGGGGCCCCCAGCACAAGAAGGACATGGACCTACTGGAGTGAGTCCAGAGGAGGGCCACAAAAATGATCAGAGGGCTGGAGCACCCTTCTCCTGTGAAGACAGGCTCGGAGTTGGAGTAATTCAGCCTGGAGAAGGGAAGGCTCCATGGAGACCTTATAGCAGCCTTCCAGTACCTAAAGGGAGCCTACAGGAGAGGTGGGGAGGGACTCTTTTATCAGGGAGTGGAGTGATAGGATGAGGGGTAATGGTTTTAAACTGAAAAAGGGGAGATTTAGATTAGATCTCAGGAAAAAAATTTTTACTGGGAGGGTGGTGAAACACTGGAACAGGTTGCCCAGAGAAGTTGTGGATGCCCCATCCCTGGCCAGGCTGGATGGGGCTTTGAGCAACCTGGTCTAGTGGGAGGTGTCCCTGCCCAGGGCAGGGGATTAGAGCTGGAAGATCTTTAAGGTCCCTTCCGACCCAAACCATTCTATCACTCCATGATAAGGGGTCAGAAATAAGGAAAATGACAATGTGATCAACCCTGAACAGAAGGGTTGGCAGGAAAAACTGATTTACTAAGTGGAAAGAAAAATCACACAGAAGATTTAAAAATCAAGTTTGCATGTTTGGGCATCAAACACGGCCTTGTAAAACAGATAACCTTTGCTGTTACCTCATATAAACCTCATTCCATTAAAAGGCACGATAAAAGCAAACACTGTTTTCCAACACTTACCCGTGGCAACTCGTGGTACCAGCTGAAGACGTCTATGCCAATAAGTGAGAACACCCGAGCCAGCGGTGGCAGAATTTGTTTGGTAATATAGTAGGTAGCATTGAGCCTCAGGTTGGGATCCTGCAGGACTTCAATGGGCCGCCTCACCAGCTGTATGAGGGGCAGCCCAGGCATGCCACACACAATGACGTAGGGCACCCGCTCCCCAACTCGTGGTTCAGAGCGACGGTCATAGGCAAGCATTCTCCTGTTTCAAAACAAGGCTTTGTTATGCATCCAGAGACAAATTCACAGTTATTTCATTTGCTTGTAAACTTCCCCATCTGATTATATTAGCAGCTCCCCAGATGACTGAAGTTAGTGTCAATTAGGAAGCACGGGACCAACTTGTTTCATTTCTAATTTGTTTGATGATCAGACTCAAATTTTAGAACCTGGAATATAAGATATTATATCCCTAAAGATATGTTCTGTTTCAGGTCACTTGGATTTGCACGTAGGTGGCTTTCTAGCTACTTCTTCCTTAATGAAGTATTTTAATAAGAGCACCCAGGCTATTAAAAAGAGCTCAAGTACCCAGAAAGCAAAGCACAATTCAGTTTGAAGCAGGTATCAATCCAGGACTTGAATGTTATTTTTTGCTAAAAAGTACGGCTTTTATATTAATGAAGGCAGCAAACTGTACCAGCTCACAGTATCTATTACTGATAAACAGTATCAACTGCATGAAATATTAACTTTAAGTAAGGTACCTTTTAAAAAATGAAACATGGTTCCTGCTAATGCATTTCACAGCACTTAAGAGACGTGACTATAACAATTTTTTCCGTATCTAATATCCAGGAGTGATGGGCAATCTTGGAGAGCCAAGCACTTGTACAAAACCCAAAGCCTAAGTAGCAGCAGTGAACACATCGTTACAGCATCCCAACAAGAGACTTGACTCTTGAGCAGGTCTGGCTCTTTCCAGGACTAACAAAATGACTTTCTAGGACTACCTGGTGCCTGATCTCTCTTCAGACACAGAAGAAAATCAGAGCCAACTGCTGCAACAGCATCTGAAGGAGACATCTCACTGCCACCCATAACTTGGCAGTACAAAGGTCAAGAGGAAAACAACGATTTATGATTAGCACTTCTTAATCTCCTTACCTGGTGATTTCCAGGGCTGGTACACAGGATCCTGGTCTGTAAGCTGAGCTCCCTCTGTACTCCTTCGCAAAGATGAAGTCCTGCATGCTGGCTTTTCCTTCTAGTAGCTTCATGCATTGATTTTGAACGTACTGTTTGATCTGACTTATGTCCCGTGTTTCAAATAGCAGCTTGATAGAACACTCAAGTATCTTTACAACCAAAGGAGAAAGGTGAGAAAACTATGTATGCTTAACTAAAAAAAAATATCATTAATTCAAACCAATTTAGTAAATGATACGGAAATACTAATACACTGCTTAGAAAAAGTATCAGTTGTGAATGACAACGTTAACATGCCAACAGCTTGCATTTTCTTCCACTCACTCACAGACATTCACAAACACGTTACTGGACAATTTTTCCCCCAGTTTGACACATCTACCATGACGTTATCCATACTCTGGCACTAACACTGTTTCAACAATTACACACGTTTTCCAGGGAATGAGAGAAGATGCTGTTTCATCATCTAAAATATTTGCCCTGACTTTCTGCACGATTGACTTGATTAAGAACAAGAGCCTGTTCTTTTTAATCCGCCAGTATGCAGCTTAAAATAAACAGGCAAGGAAGTTTATTTTAAATGAATTCTCAGCTAAACTAGATTTATGTAATTGAGCTATTTAGCAGACACATTAGTGTGCCTCACTCATCCTGGAGCAGTACTTACTTCCAGTTAAAGTGAACTGGATCAAGAATGATCTTCTAGAGTGGTGTTTAGGGGCTGAAGGACAGTAGCTAACATGGAAAGTGCAAGTCCTTGAAATGCTGTGCAAGATCTTCAATTTATCTTTCAAATGGCTCATACCAGAAAAACAGATGGAGCCTGTCTCAGACAACCCACAAGGACTAGAAACTCTGAGAAAGGACAAATACACAACGAAGTAACTGAACATTTGGGAAGAAACGCATGAGTATTTTACCTTGGAAACAGCAGGACAGGAGTCCCTTCGGACTGTCTCTATGCCTTTTGCATCAAATACTGGGTCCTTCTGGTCCAGTGTTTCATACATGTAACCCACGTACCTCTTCTTAGTTTGCAAGACACAGGGCAAGTAGACCTGGAATGTTTAGAAAGAAGATAGCCCATCGTGGCACGTGTTGAGATAATAAGGTGGCTCTGAGCAAAGAGAGTTTCTAGTTTGCTTTGCAGCTGTTGTTTTGTTGTTATTTTTTTTTTAATCATCAAAACCAATGAACTAGATCAAAGAATTGTCAAAGGATGGCTGAGATGGTTGGCATTCAGTGGTTTTCCATTCTTAAAATTCTTCTATTGGAAAATACCTAGAGCACCTGAACTGATTGCTGATGACTTTCCAATTATAAACATCCAGCAAATTTAATATGACATTGCTTTGCTCTTTTAGAAATGGTTTATTGTCATTAATACTTCTTCCAAAAGTCTGTGGAATATATTTTTGTAACGTTTTATTTTATATGTATCACACAGACATATCCTGAAGTGTGCTAAGGCTTGCTGAAGAATAAATATCAGTCTCACAATTAATGCACTGGAATCACTTCCAGGGACGGTGTACATTTTCTCTTCCGAGTTGCACACATTGATGTGTTTGTATGTACGTAATAACCTGAGGGAGATGGTTCCAAAAATTGATGGGACGGGAATTTCAAATTCCCTGGTGCTGCCTGTGCAACAGGCCACCAGGCATCCCTATGTGAAAGTAGGATTATTTCTTTTTGTTGTTCACGCTGCAGCGCTCATCTGACAAGGTCCCTGAGGCATCTGGGGCTTCCAAGATACTCACAGAAACAGTACAGCACGAGACTGTGGTATATCCTCATGTTACATCAGTGTCCAGAAAAATCATCTTCACAATTTTATTTTTTTTTTTTTTTTAGGATAACAATGTTTTCACCCAACATACTTGAAGCAAAATACTTTCTTTTACCTTTTCAAACTTCAGTTTAACAGGTTTGGGGTTTGTTGCTGTTACAGCTTCAGCAATTTCTTGACCAATCTTAAAAGATTGCTCCTTTGTGGCTCCTTTCAAAAGTACAAACAAGCTACGAGAAATCAGACATAGAAGTAAGCACAAAACTGTTTAACCTAGTTCCTGAAACTTATAAACTGTAGTTTCCTGGTGACAAAGAGGGATGTTGTTACCAATTCTGTTCCCTTCCTTCAGCCCGAAAAGCCAAAAACCTGACAAACTTCAGTGTTTAGTGTGAGATCAGGAGAGCCAAAGGCAAGACAAATGCTGTGACTCTCTGCTGAGGCGGGGAACAAGAGAGCTCCCAGGCACTTCGAAACTTGAATTTCCAGGAGCAAGCTGTAAAGAGCTGTACAGGCAGCAATAGGATTTTACTTCCTTTCTCCAACAATTGTGTGTGTGTGTAAAGCTACTACGAATTTAGTATCTTTGAAATTTCAAGTCTTTCATCAAATCTGTCTGAAATCAGTCATCAGATTCACAAGTTATTAAGGGAGGACAGCCAGAGCAGCTTTGTTTCCCACTGCTGAAAAATTATCCAGGCCTAGCACCAGCCAGGGATATGCCTAGAGCATGGCTATTATTTAGATGAAAGATTGACTGGGAAAAGGGATATATTTATATGATGTATTTTAGGCAGCATAATCTTATCTTGCTATGCTTTGGTGGCTGCTTCTGAATTGTATCCACTTTTGGAGCCTAAAATAGTCCCTTCCTCTAAGTATCAATGTGCAACACTTACTATGTTATAAATACTCTATTTTCCAAAATAAAAACGGCATCAGAAACAGGCACAAAAATACTCATTTGATGAGTAAGACTTACGTTAATTTACACCTGAAAAAAATATTAATTCCCCCCCCCTTTTTCTGTTCCATATTATTTTCAAAAGAAAGGAAACCCTCAAAGTGCTTTCTAAGAGTCCTAAAAGAGACTCCAAGAAAATAAATATTATTTACTTTGCATATCACAGAATCAGTAAGCAACATCTCAAAGAGGGTCCCTGTACTCTTTTCAGTATCATAAATTCCCCTTGTTGAGGCAAAAGAAAAATATATCTATGAAGAACCACTACAATTTAAAAAAATTGTAAGCAGCAGACCATTAATTACCTGTCAGTGTCACCATACACAACGTGAGCACCCCATTTTTTTGTATCGTTCACCAGTTTTATAGCACGCTCCAATGTTTCTCTGGCTTTGTGGACAATGCTGTCCCCAACCTGCAAAGTTAAAGATAGATTGAAAAATCTTTATTCTATTGCTAACCCCAGTGCTAGCTCTCAGTAAACAGTCTAACTTTGCTTGATCTGTTTATGAAAATTACTATATTGAGACAATATATTTTGTTTCATGGTTTAAATACATATAATAAATAAAAAGTTTGCTTATATTAACCCAAAATAGCAATAATTAAAGCAAGAGTGATCAAAAATCATTAAGAATTAAACTAAAGAAAAATTTGGTTTAAACTTCTTTGGGTATATTAAAAGTGTAAGAAGCAAGACAAGATCGCTTAGAATCATTTTCTCCGCTGATTCATCCATTTCTGAAAGCTATGAAACACAATGTTTATTTTATTTCCACAATTAGGACTGTCATCCAATCTACCTTTAGAGAGAGTTCTACAGAAATGCCAACTCCAAATGGTCTTTAATGGGAAGAAGAAAAATAAGCTTTTTGTTGTTGTTGTTACAAACGATCACAAGTACATTCCAAGTTTCTGATTTTCAGTACTACAAATAAAAACAGCTTGTATGAAGGTATTTAGATAAAATATGTTCACATAATACTACTCTGTTTTCTGACTATACATTATTAATAATGTTTTTTCCACAGTTATTTCTGCATTTTTTTTCCTGCAACCCTTACCTCAAAGCATGGCATTCTTCCAGAAAAATTAGCAGCAGTATAACCAAATGTAAAATTAGCTATATATTTAAGACCCAACTGACGAGCTTCAAGCATTCGAGTTACAGCCTTGTCGTGCTTATAAGCCTTCATTGACTGTTTCACCATTATCCTAGTCTTCAAGATTTCTTCTAGCATTCTGGGCAACACACCCTTTCTTACTGAAGGCTGCCACAAAGGGAACAAAGGGAAAAAAACAATGTAAAAAGCCCAGCCTAAACAGTTAGGAGTAAAAGCAAAACCCAGAACTGTTAAGACAACAAATTAATTAGCAAGATGCCCTAGGCACCAACTGTTTGGTTATTCCTAGGAACATTACAAGCAACCTCGAATACAGACAAAGCACTTAAGGGCAGGGTAAATAGCTATTTGTTCTTTGTTTTCATCAGACCTGCTAATGCAATATTGAGATAACCTTATTAACTGAGACAGGTCTTACATTTAACTGTTAATTCTCAAAATGTCACATATTAAAGGAGTATTATCTTTTACAAATTCTGCAAATACTCTGTACTTAAGGTTTTTGTTTTATGTTAAATACATGTATGCTGCTGATTTGCTAATTATTTGTAAGAGCTCCGGGCCATATTTATTAATTCATTACAAATCAGCCAGCAGTACACATAACATAAAACGAGAACAACAGCAAGCAAGTCAGGGAGTTTCATCTCCTGAACAATGATTCTTTTTCTAGGAAAGCATTCTGCTTTACAGACAAGCGTTACACACAGATAATTACTCGTTGATCCTCAAACTGCACAAGTAAACTACAGTTGAATTATAGACGAAATAAGCCTTCAACATAAAAGAAAGCACAAAGATGACGTTTTATTTCCTGAACTGCCGGAAGTTCAGCACTCTGACAAATAGCAAAAAACATTGGGAAACCAGAGACTGAACCTCCCCTTTCTGTCTGCTCTTAATGGAGCAAAATATAAACTGCAACATCAATTTGATCTCAAGCTTGTCAGCCAGCAGGAAGTGAAAATGCCCGTCACAGAGCAGTAATATTACCTTGACAAAAGCTACTCCACTGGGTGACACTGTGATATCATGCCTAATCTGGTAAAGTAAATCAGGAGGTACTCTGAGAGATGTACAGCCAAATTTGAACGCATCATATCTAATAAAGAGAAAAATTAAATTTGAAGACAATTCATTCATTTACAGCCTGATCGAGCCAAAGCATCAACTCATATTAAAATACTAATAATGCCAGCAAAGATAGAATCTTATATAATCTCAGGTGAATTTTATAATCTCAGGTATAAAAGAAACATACTGTCATTTAAAATTTCTTAATTACATGCTAAAGGCTCTAAGAATAAAGTTGTAATAAATGGCTAAATACCAACACATGCATAATTTATCAATTCTGTTCATTGTTAACGCATTATTTCTAAATGCTGAGGTGGTGAAGGCATGTATTCGTGCTGTAATCCCCTATGGAACCCACGCATGTTTAACAAGTAACATATTGCATCTATTTTCTTCCTACAGAATTACAAATCAGACACTTGAAAACCTGATGGTGACACCCACCAATCATCGCATGCATCCTCCCATTCTTCCACTTGCTGTTTTATAGAGGTTATTACAATGAGCAACGAGATTTTTTTTTCCCCAGTTAACAGAATTACTGTTAAACTCATTAAGAGATGCTACACAGAATAACTCATTGTATCTTTTCATTTTGAATAGTTAAAACGAGAGTGTACTGCAACTATTAAAAGAGAACAACAACAACTTATTAACATACAGTGGAACAGTACTAGCCCTGTTTTGAAATAAGATAGTGGATTTATAAAACAATTTAATTTATTCTGAAGCAATATTAAAAGCTATCATCCCCACAATAATAGAACAGGTATACACATGTGCATACAGAGTTATTTTAAACAGAACAGAGTGTAATTCTGTATTTAATTAAAAACACATATTGATGCGTGTATGTATATTTACATGTCTGTGTGCTTATGCACACACATATACACACCCATACGGCAGATCATTATCTCATCTCTATCGTGTAACAGAAAATGGTGCTATTCACACATGCCCATTGTTTCCAACAACAACCAAGGGCTCTCAGTGCCTCAGAAAAGATGCTGAAGTCTCTACAGAATCAAGCTTTGCGAGGAAAGAATAACAACTTACTTTCCTAAGTTTTCAACGTGTCCCAGGCAGGTTGAAAAGCAGTAGTTGTATGCTATCACAATGGAAGGATATAATGACTGGAAATCTAATACAAGAACAGCGTTGCTGTAGAAGCGGGATTCTGGCTCCATTATTAAGGGAACACATTGCAGGGCTTTCATCTGAGCTCGCTGCTGGACGCTGGGTGTCACAGGAATATAATTCATTGGCTTTGCAACACGCAGCATCATAGACTCCACACGATACTGCAAAACAGTTTGGATATAGTAATTATAATTTTAAAAATGCAGAATGAACATGATTGGATTAAAAATGTCTAAATATGTGGTTACATTTCCCAAATTTAAAGTACCGACAACTAGTTTTCCAAAATAAGTAGCCACACTCTTTTAAAGTATATTTCCTGTCACATATAGTGGAACTTTCCCATGTGTTTCCTCATCATATAGCACTAATTGAAATCAAGTACTTCTAATCCTGTGCTTTATGAGGAACTAACTCTATTCAAAAGCCCTCTGCCTGATGCACTACATAGTCAGTGATTGTACTGAGAGGTTTAGGTATAATTTCTTTACCTTTGATGTTATAAATGCACTTACAGAACCAACAGCTTTAACAAGATCCTGCCACCTTACAAACAGGTTGGGGTTTCAAACTGTAGTTTTGCAGCAGCATATGCCTTGCACTAATTGCATGCTAATTTGTGTCCGGTGATGAGCTTTGATGTGTGATGAGGTTGTCAGGGACTGGATCTGGCAAGAGCCAGGGTTTTTTGCTAGTTTTCAGCAAATTGTTCATCATATGACCAAAATCTTTATGCCTATGACCATCTCCTGTTAGATTTATTTAGTTTATTATGGGATATTCAAGATAGCTTAATAAAATAAAAGAAAAAATCACCATTAGGAAAGGTCTAGTGAAACTTCGTAAGAGATACAAAAAATATGGAAAAAATAAATATCTGAAATCTGTTACATTTTAACATCTTTTTCAGCTAAGGAGAGAAGAAATATCTTCATAAAAGGTAATGATGATTCTTCTTAGTGAAAAAAAAATTATGTGAGGTGACTGGGAATTGTTGCAATTGCCACTTTTGTGATCCAAGAAGTTTCAATGGAAACAAAACATACGTGCACAGACAGAAGGAAAGAAAAAAGAACAGTCAGGACAGAAAATGCGGCGTGTTTCTGTTGCTCACTCCCACTCACAGCCATTTGAGAAAATGACAGGCAGAACAGTCTTTGCAGGCTGCAATCATGACAGTTTGAGCATATCTGCGTTGGCAGTACACCAGTGCCACCCTCCTTGTCCCCGTCTGTGCATTTCTCTTCCCTTTCTCCAACAACAGTACTTTTCTGAGAACGTGGTAAACCAGATTAGGGAGCTAAACTGGCAAATATCTATTGGACAAGAGATAACATGGGCAACTGCAGTCAAAGGGAAAAAGGTGGCAACATTTTTAAAGCGGGTTGAATTGTTAAGGAACTGCAGCTTCAGTCACTCCCATTTCTGGGTGGCTGAAGACAATGCTGGTCTGCTTAGGGTGTTAGTTTTTAAGTTATCTTTTTGCTTACAGAAGTTGGCAAAGTAATCAGTCCTGGTCAGCTAAAATGCCTATTAAAACTGGAAGTGGAAAGAATAATTGGTAGGAAAGAAGAGTTATGGTAGGAACAAAGACAGCAGAAGAGCAGACACACGTGTGTGAGTAGTTGTCTCCTGCTTCAGGTGCTGCTCAGGGCTCCTTTGAAGCCATGAAAACAGTCCAGTTAAGCCTGGTCACTCAGAACCTGGGCACAGAAAGCCTTTGGTGTTTCTGGAGACTGCTGAGATTTCAAAGAAAAGAGTAGTGTAAATCTCACTACGTCCTGCTCCCTTTCCCTCTGATGTATCAGAATAATAGAACCACACACATCTCTCATGACGCATGTAATAAAGCCAGAGCCCTTCTTATCATCAAATCTCACCCAGAAGTCTGCTTCACAGGAAATGTCACTTAGAACATATTTGACACAGCTTTGTCTGCCTTGAAAGAAAATAATCTCATCTTTCTAAAACATGGTCAACTGTATTTCTTAATGTGTTAAAAAGCATTCATTTTCAAACTCATCTAAGTGTGAAAAATACCAACTCAAAGGGAAAATTTAGTGCTTCCGAGGTCAGTAGAAGAGACTTACTGGTGTGATTACATTTAGGGCACTCTATTTTTAACAGCTATTTTTAATCTCTGAGACTACCCATTCAGTCCATTATTACTGCTTTCGAAATACCTTTCTTTATGTTTCAGTTTAATGTTATGCAAAACAGTCTTCTCTGACCTTATGAAGATACATATGCTGACTGAAAAGGTACGGAAGAACTAAAACAATTCGTAAAGACCGCTTCGCTTTTGTGAAGTGTAAGGAAAACTAAATCTTACCTGGGAGCCTCTTGTTAGTACATGTAAGAACTGAATGCCAAAAAGTCTCGCCATCTCACTTGTTCTGTCAATCAGATCCAGTTTGTCTAACAACTGGAGATTCCCACGGACCCGGCTAACATAATGATCAACCATTTTCCACCTGTGAAAGTCAACACCTGGTTATAAACAATCAAGAGTGTGCTGCTTTTCCTTCTTAAAAAAAAAATATATGTATTTCTATGATCGCTTGTTACAAAACAGCAAATAAAATTTCCCTTAGGACATTTTCATACAGCTTTTTCAAAAATGTGGCGCAGAAACATACACTTCCATATTCTGGTGATAGACACAGAATGTGATACAGCCAACTACTGTTAAGGTACATCTCAATAACATATTTTATCCTGTTTTCCTCACTGCCCTAAAAGACTACTGAAACAGAAACTCGGGCTTCTCTTCATCTGTTTATGTGGGTTCTTTAACCAAGTGGACTTTTGTGGAAACATCCTTCTACATTACGAATAGCTATCTTAGTTGACCATAAATTTATAATTTTAGCACTAAACCAAGTTTCTACCTCGTTGAAAACCAAGTTTCTACCTCTACTTTTACAGAATTCATATAGATGTCATGAGTGATGTTCAGATCAGTTTCGTGAATTGTTCATATCACATAAGGCCAAATCACTCCAAGGAAGAGCGAAGCCCAGTGTGATACGTGCCACATAAAGATGTTTTTAGGCAGCTATAGTTAGCGTCTGAACATTTTGTACAGAGTTTTGTACTATTTTTAAGCCTAGCTTGGTTGACATGCACTCTGAAATAAAACAGAAACCTGACAGTTCATTAGAAGTCTTTCTGATGAATAGTAAATGCGAAGCAAAGACCTCACAGAACTTCAAAACAGCACATCTATTCAGATCTGTTGAAACTGTAACTGAAAATTTGTTTTGTGTACTTTAAACAGAAAAATACATAAAGATGAAATATTGAGGGTGTAACTACCCAAGAGAACACAGCAAAACAGCAGAGTAAATAAGCTCATGTTGCTGCATATATAGTCCTAGTACCTGAGCTAATTGATTACTTCTTCCTCTGCTGACCTCAGCTTATTCTTATCCAATGTTAGAAATTTGGCCTTAAAAAGAACAAAAGGGAATGTTACCTGTAGACATCTGCCTTATTATCAAACCAATCAGACAGAACTCGGAAAGTAAACAAAGGAAAACGTTGATGAAGAACATGAAACCCCACATTTTCAAAAGTGTAATTCATTAGATTCACCTAGAAAGACATAGGAGATGTGTCAACATGTATGATGTCTTCCACAGTCAAAGGAATCTCTACTTTTTAAAAACTGTAGCAACTAAATTTATTAACATTTTATTAGTATTCTCTGTTAAAAACCCAAACATTTGTACTTAGAAGTCCCTAACTATTTGCACGTCAGGAAAGACTACCCCTCATCAATGGAAAAGCATACATGGAATTAACTAGATCACAAAGATCAGGTCTGAATTTGGTCAGAACAAGATTTGTAAAGACTGAAACATTTGAGTATTAAATGTAAGGTAAAAAACAGCAAAGCAGTAAGTCTGACAGCTTAAAATAAGTTAAAGTATTTAACTGAGTAAAAGCACCATGCTAGACAAAATTGTTAGAACAAGTAAGTTGTTCTCAAAACTTACAAAGAAGTGAAAAGGCATATCATTAAGAAACATTACTGAAAGATACGGGTTTAAGTATTTTACATTTCACTTTTTAGATACATGCAAAATCCATTCTCACAAAGTGGCAGACTGCTCTAGTTATAAAGGTGTACATATAAAGAACACAAAGTTACTTAAGTTACATGAAATTTCAAACTCTGCAATAATTAAGGCCCCCCATACATTAACCTTTTAAAAACCTTACCTCATTTCTCATCATTCTCCAAATATTTAAGATAATTCGCCCAACAATATGTATTTCACTCATTGTATCCGATCCATATTCATCCAACTCAGCTGCAAATCTGTTCTCTTTCTTGTCATCTAAAGACATTAAGAGAATATATTTAGACAAGTTATAGGACAGTCGAGACCAGATCAAGCCGTCCCTCTTCCAATTTGAGCTCTCTAGAAAAATAAGAATCCATAAAGACTGTTACTGATTGCACAAGATTCTTTATTTACCGGTCTTCCACACAATCTCTAAATACAACTCCCCCATGTTTTTCTTCTCTTGCACATCCCTCTGAAGAGAACGTTGGTTTCATTGAGATGGTGTCCACAGCACTATACTCTCCATAGCAAATACACTGGGTTAAGCAATGCTGTTACTTGGGAGCTAGCTACACACACAGTAGTGCACCATGAAAGAAACAAAAAAACCAAAACAATGATTTCTGCCCTAAAGAGTTTATAACTCAAGGCTTTATTCGTAATGATCTTACACAGTCAGAACCAGGTCACGGGAGAGAAAACTCAGGGCCTTTCACACATTAAAAGCAAACCCACTGCAGTGGGATCAGGCAGACATGAGTTCTAGACAGCACAAATGGAGAGAGAAGGAAATAGGAAGGAACAAATGCAAAGGCAGAAGTAGCACTCTGAATCCTTCTGTAAGACAGACGTGACTCCGCTACAGGAAAGATACCCTCTGTTGCCATCCTTGGTTTGTTTTCATGCTTTGAAATAGTAAAACTCAAGAGAAGACAGTTTTTTTGATGTAGGTTTCCTGAAACTGTCTTTTTTTTTTTTTTTTTTTAAGTCAATCTAAGGCTACGGCTTTGGTATTCTTTCCTGAGTTTACAGAGATGCTTTTTTAAAATGTACCCCACAATTTAAAATTCAATATGAAAACGCAGTGTATCAGTTGATCCTCCAGTCTTGTTCCTTCACATTAGTTTAATGGAAGAGAAAGCACTTTGAAGGCAATTACCCCCAAATTCTAAATCCATACCCATTTTTCAACTGTTGGCTGTATACTCTGCCACTACTCATTTAGCAGATATCCTTGTACAGTACTCCATTAATAAAGAGCAGACCATTTTGGACAACGTATAGAAGCGTGGCTACACAATGCTTTGCAGCAATGCTCACAACCAAACAATTATTTCCTCAGCCAGCCAGGAAGCGCATTTACCCTTGAAGACAGAAGTACAGAAATAAAAACTGCCTGAAATTCTGCAGAACTGCTGCGACACAACATAATACAGACTAACTTTGTATGTTGATCTTTCAAATGTGCATCATATTAATCAAAATATGGTTAAGAAAACATATTCTTCATTTACTGACCTTAGCAATAAATCACAGAGCCTTGACAAAATTTAGCGGACCTTTCATTCGCTTTATCAAAACATGTACCATCTTTTTAACCTCCTTATTATTTCAGATTTTGAAGGAGGAAAACCAGCAATTTCTCTTTTCGTGTTTGGATAGAATAGAAGCCCCACAAGCAGCAACATTTTTTCTTCTGCTTTTCATTTTCACATACTGAATTCTCCTGGGAAAGTGAGGAACTTCCATTCCGCCCCCCTATTTTTTTTTTTAAAAAAGTTTTTACAATTCATTCTACTTTCTGTAGTGTCATAGTGTCATCCTTGTTCTCTTTTGATCTGTTTAGGAGATTCCCTATGTTTCTTAAGTTTGCTTCACATCTTGCTGGTACAGACAGGCAACACGCACACTGCAGTCACAAAAGAGACCCACTGCTCTGGTGCTCTACAACTGGTGCGGGGAATATATCACCAGAACCACCAGGGCCCTGAAGAAGCAGAACTGGACATTCTTCCTATCTTTCCTCCTCTCACCCTCTGTTACCCACTCCCTAACTTTCAGCTGTGATGTAAAGGAGGAAACAGGAGGCCACAGTGCACACCCAGAAAATGCCACTATGCACCGGCACAGTCGTCACTTCTCTTGTGGTGTGTCCTAATGACTCATGAATAGTTCACTTGTAAATGGCAGAGGCAGCAACAGACTCAGCCAATAAAGCAAAACCAGAGAGAAGTCCAGCTTTCTTTTTGTTAGGTTGAAATCACAGGAAAGGGAAGGAAAAGCACCTTCCATCTTTATTTCAATAGGAGGAAAGAGGAGCGTACTGCTTGAAGGAGCGCTTCCTGTTCTGAAAATACAGCACGTGAAGAAGGGAGGGCAATATGAAACACAGGGGTTGGAAAAGCAAGAGGAACATAGACGGGATCAAAGCCATGGACAAGAAGGCCACAAAGCAACAGAAAACATCACACTTGTACGTTTATGGCCATGCATGGAAGCCAACACTTATAGCATGACATTTTTGGAGAGGGTCATCACTCTGAACATTTCCTTATCTTCCTCCTGCAGTTCAGTCGAAAAAGAATAATTACTTACCTTACGATAACACTAGTTCTTAGAAACATTTTAAGTGTTATGTATTCCACCTCTGGGTATGCATCTACCACCTGGCACAAGAACATCTGTGCTGTGAATACCAGTGCTGTGGAGATCGTGCCTATGTCCTGTATGCTCACTTGAACATTATGTCCAAACCAGGGCTATAAACCTGGTTTCCTTCACTGGAACTGAACCCACGTTGTGTGTGACTTCACAGTTGTAGGGAAAGAAGCCTGACTGTGAAATACCATCACCATTAAGAACCATACAGTTCTCAAAAAAAAAAATAACCTTTCTTCTTTGAGGAACTCTTCATGTGTATCCCAATTCCAGTAACTTGAACAGCAGCTTATGTCATGAAGATGGGTACTACTGACAGCTTTGCTGATGTAACTGTTGACTCTGCAGCAACTACAGTGCAGACACAGCTGTCCTGTAAGACAAGAGCTGTGACTCAGCCTTTGAGAACAAAAGCAGAGACACGTTAGTTACCCATCCCAAACTGAAGAGATTGTTCAGCCATACTTCTACAGTAGAGCAGTAAACCTTTGTGATCTTTGGAGGTTTAAGAACCTCTGACTGGAAGACCCACCATTCCCCTTACCAAAGGCATTGCAAATCTTGAAGTGTAAGGCGTCAAAAGTTTTTCTGCACATCCTTCATTACATCTGAAGACTGTACCCAGAGGCATTGTTATTGCAATCAGTGTATCACCTCCATTTGAGCCACCAGTGGAATTCAATAATGAGGTTCATGCAATCAGTTATTACGCCTGCAGATCAAATCCGATACCTTTGTGCTGAAGAAGGAAACTTGTGATCTTTGATGGCCAATTTATATTTCAGCTGTCATGTGTTCCTATTTCCATATATGAAGTATCTAAAAATTCACTAAGATCTGGTTGCCAACAACTGAAGATGCCAATTTGTTCTTGTATATTCTTGTCCCTGGGTGGTCTCTATAACTCCGATCTTTTCTAAACAGGCCATGGGTATCAAAAGCATCGAAAGACTTTGAATGCATCAAGAGAGTGCACAAATATTCAAACCTCAATGAAGGAGTGTGTGAACTTAGTTCTTCTAAAACATCATGCTCTGTTGACCAGACACACAGGATACCAACGTAAGAGATGCTATTGCTATGCTGTGTAAAACCAAAGATGTAATTATTTCAGGATCTTGTTCCACCAAGTACTCAAAAGCAGGGGAAGCAGCTATTGATAATCTCTCTAGAGCTCTGCAAGGCTCTAAATATCTGCAGCTTCCTGGGATAGACATTATTTTCACGTATATAATAGTTTCCAATGGAATTGTCTTCCAAGAATTTCTCTCCTCTTAAAGCAATACACACTTCAAGCATTCATAGTACCTTGTCGCAAGGAACTCGACAGTTCAACAACTCAGGGGTGAAAAATCAACTCCTATTCTGCAGCTGCCATTTGCGCTTCGTTTGATGATGTCTGGGGTCTTGCATTGGAAAAGACCATGAACAACCAATTCATATTTCCCGTTCTGTCCCTCAAGATCTCATAGGATTTTACCTTCATTACCCTGATTTTGTGTCTTCTGGAATCCTAACTTACTAAACACGTATGGATTAGCCTTCTCATCTTTACTAATTCTCCTATATCCATTTGGATGGGGGAAAAGTTATGACGAGGCTAAAACTGCAGTATTTGAGGTGCAAGCACACTACAGGTTTTTACATTTACATTCATTGTTTTATAATTTCCTTGCTCCATAATTCCAAACGTTTCATTTGCTTTTTCAACCACTACAGAGTAACGGGATCAAGTTTTTAACGGAACGATCACAGGAAAAATTTCTTATTTCATGGCTGTTTAGTTTCTATACCGATATTTGGCAAGAGCCCTGAAAAAAGTAGCTTTTTCAATTGTTATTAGTTTTAAAATCATGTCTCCCATCCACATCTTCTTGATGACTGCAGAGAGCTACAACAAATTTTTGAGACAATTTTTAATTTTACAAAGTCATCTTGACTCTTCTCAGGTGCTACACATTTATTTAGCTGTTCACTAACTGCATTCTTCAGAATGATAGCTTCTGTTGATTGGCTAAGGAGAGGCTCTAGGCTTACCACTCTCCTGGATAACTTTCCTCAGGTTTTCAAGAAAAAAACCCAAACAACTTTTTCTGAATGTTGGAGGAAAGCAGCAGCACTTGGGCCAGTAAAATTTGGCCACAGTTCAAGAATGGCTACTGAAAGCAAGGATTTTACTACAGCGCTGCTGACCAGGACAAGTACTGCTCATGAGCACCTTCATGTCCTAGCCAGAGAAACCACAAATAATGATTATGATAGGTACCATGAATGACATTTACACATGACTGAAGCCAAGGAGAAGCAAGAGGAGGTTTGGTAGCAGAAGCATCTCCAAGAAGTGAAAACTTAAACACGACCACTGAAAATGAGTCGAGGTTCACATGGGTACTGGACATACCCAGAAGTGGAATACACAAGGAATTTAAGAATTCAGAAAACACGGAAAACCAGAATCTCATTGGTATTTCAATTTATTTTTGTGTGTGTGTGTGTGACTATACCTGTAACAACACAACAGCAGCAACAAAAAAGTCCACCTGAGGAAATACTCTGCATTTATTTTTTTAACTTATTCATATATTTCAATTTGTTTCTATTGGAACTGAACTGAAACCCTATACAATAACTTACCCGGCACACGAGAGATCATCTGGCATAAATCAACATTTAGCGCAGCAGCCCTCTGTAAGAGATAACCCCAGGAATGCATCTGGACTTCATAGCCTAACAAAATGTCTGGGTCATATCTAGAGAAGGGGTGGAAAAGGAAAATGAGCTTCATATTATTTAAGAAAACATTTTCCATGAACAGAGTACAAACAGGATTTCATTCTAATCATGCTGAGTTTACAAGAGAAGCAGCAACAATGGGTCTCTATGACTAGGAAACAATATTTAAAACAAACATACTTTTAGGATTTTCAATAACATTCTCCTGAAAAAATTTTTAGAAGGAGTATTTTCATTGAGTCTTGGGGGTTTTTTTGTTTGTTTGGTTTGGTTTTTTTTGGTTTTGTTTGGGTTTTTGTTTTGTTTTGTTTTACATAATTCTGTCAATCTTTACAAATAAAGAACAAAACCTAGGTCTAATTAGGTTTCAATGATGGAATCAGGCTAAATTGAGCATAAACTGAAACCTGGCTACTGGCACAAGACAGCTGTGCAATGAAATACAGTCCTGTCCTCAAGCTTCGTTGAACTATTTTCCTTTATGAAATAGAATAGAATTTGCTACTAGGCTACCTGAATGTTTTGCTAATAACAATGTGTCACGCATACTGCAGCATAGCTTATAATCATCAGAGGACACTTCTGTTCCTAAACGGTGACTCTTAAATGTCAATTGTAACTTTCCCAGTAGACTGAGAGCTGTCAAAACTGAAACATGGAGAAAAGCAATTATATATACCAGTTCTGTTTAAAATACTCCTTCCTTTAATAGAACCTTTTTTTCTTTAAGGTATGCAAGAAAATCTCATTTTATGCTGTATATCCTGCTAGGTGGAAAATTTGACTTGCTCAGGTATGGCAAAAAGAAAAGGCAGAATTGTCTTCTGACACAGTCACTGCCATCTTCCAACCAGGCTCGGAGAAGAGTTGACTAGACAGAAGGACAAACAAGGTGGCTTCAAAGTCAAAGTACAGGCAGGCGTTAGCTCAGAGGAGGTTTTGATACAATTTTTGATACAATTAAAGTAGAAGATTCTAAAGTAAGTTTTTGATTTCTCACATTCTAGAGAAAGTAAAAGAATTAGCACTTAGCCTTTGAGAGGTCTTTTACTATCTGCTGTTAATGATGAATGATTCTTTGGTTTTGAAGACAGGACATGATCATCAGGAGTGGAGGCAGTAAAATTAAACATTTTGGAAGCCTGTTCTACCAGTGGTACAAACCCAAAGCTACTTGGAACAATTTATGGACAAATGAATGAAGCTAGCCTGCAGCTCTTTCCAGCAGCAGAATCAGTGTCAAGGAGAGATATGACCACTTGCTGCTCCACACAACCTACAATGAGTGCCAACTGAGGTTCCAAAATTACGAATAGCTCCACCTAAACTTCAAAATAAAAAGGAATTATGTAATGGTTTGTACAGTCAAAGGATAAAATTTAACATTTTTTCACTTCAAATCTTGCAGCTAAACTATTCTGGGCCTAGCATATTGCAAAACACTACCGATTGTTTCAAATGAAGGAAAATCTTACAGAAATAGTAAGTTACATTCGTATTTGAAAACTGGTTTCACATAACTCAGAATGGAAAATACTTGCAGCTTTTACGCAGGGCAAGACATGTTGTAGATGAGCTCTGTGATAGGTGTAAATGTGAACGAGAAACTTGTGAAGAACTGCTTATGTGGTACATAAAACAATATTCATTATGCCAGGAATTTGCTTGCTCTTTTAAGCCCATTCTGAACAGAAAAAATCATATTGTTTGGAAGCTGCAAGTTGCCATAACTACATTAGCACCTAGCACTTGTGATGAAGGACAGTGGCTTTGGGTTTTTCTGTGACCAAATAGTCAATTACCTCCCTCACCTCCTACTTAAATGAATTTGAGTGGGCTGTTACATTACTACTGCAAATGTCCCTATTTGTATTGCAACTGAATACAACATTTCATCAATTCTTGAGTTAATCAAGCTATTCTCTTTCAAGCTAATGAGTAAAACAACCTCTGTAAACCATCTGCATATGATCCGAAAAATTGTTTTTCTAGTATCCCTTCAGATGGGAAGATATTTTATAGGACAAAACATAAACCCATATGATGTTTCAGATACATGCATTTTCTTATATGAGTTCTACCTAATTTAAATATTACATATTTTAACATTTTTTTTTATAAATTCACATGTAGATTGGAAAGTTCATAATTCAAAGGTTTTTTTTAAAGAAAATCAGCATGCTAGCTTTCAACTCAGTCTTCTTTTTACAAGCCATTAGGGATTGCCTATAATAGCATACTCCTGAGTCATAGGGTATCACTTTACAGTGCGTTACTTACTCTGCTTTTCCTTCTCAACTGACCCTGCACGTGTGTTACGGGGAGGGTCTAATTTCAGCTAAGTCTGGCATCTCAGGTTTTCTAAGCTGGTCTCTATTGTCACTGTGAAAACCAGGCCTCTTTGGGTGAACTATTCCGTATATTTCAGTCACCTCTTGCAGAATGAGATTCTGTTCTTTCCGTTTAACATACATGGTGATGAGGGTTTCTACTTAAAGACACTGACAATGAAATCTGGTGCTCAGACACTGCAGTAAGTTACACATGCATGTATTTTGTATGTATATCTGTATGCATTCACAATATATACACACAAAGGACTAAGTAATATTAATGAATTTCTAGATGCTTAGGTATTTCCTGAACTTTACAATCAAAGTCATTTTTGGTTAAGTGTATCTCTGAATTACCTTTGAAGGAAAAAACATTACGTTCAAGATTACATTCAAGTAAGATTGTATTCAAGATTATGTTCAAGTAGGACTCCTTTATACTGAACAACACTCAGGACCCCATACTCCTGTACTACAGTATTCACAAGGTCTACCTGCAACAGGTTTAACTGGCCTATCTGATTTCTTGCACCTGACACGAGGTGCACTGTTTCTTGCTGCTTATTTCCTTGCTGACCAACTCTGTCTCCATTTATGGAGCAGAAGCGCCCTCTCCTGCAGCTCAATCCCGTGTACCAGCTGTACCAATGGACCAGGGTGTCATTTGTTGAGATCTCCTATGGTATTCCTTTTGCTATTAGAGAAGAGGAGATGCCTGGAGCTAAAAGATGACATTACTCCAAATGGGAAAAAGAACAGGTAAACCCAAGGTTTAGCTGACATTAGCTCTACTGATGTATGTCTGTCTCTTGCTTTCTCTCTCCTCTTTTCAAGTGGTACCACAAAGACGACAGACTGTGAGCTAAGGAGAGGTCAAGTTTGATATTTTTCATCCTCCCTTCTCACATTTTTTACAGTATAGTATCCAGTTGGTCTTCATCATCAGTTTAAGCTGTTTCATTAAAAGAAGTTGTAATGAGACCAGCTTTTACACCTGCAAGAAACTAATAAGTTGTAATACTGATATCTGAAAACTAGTGGCTAGGACTAACACGACATAAATAAGGGCTGTGCCTGCTAATATAGTGCTCTTTTGTTAAGAGGATGGGCGCTGCTACTGCTTTGCATGCTGCTGCCAGTCTCTCTGCAAAGATGAAAAGCAGCATTTATAATACTGGCAGGATTTAAAGACGATAGCATTAGCATTCAACTCATACATGCTGCAGAGGGAAGAAATGCGATTATTTTCCTTTCTGGCTAAATTGTATGTGCTGTTATGTCATCTCTTCCTCTTTCTCATTTGATAATTTCATGAATGAATACCAACGTTCCTAATTACGCCTTCCCTTCTCTTATATGCCTGGTTTTCCTGACTGATATTTTTCTTCCAGCTACAATTAGGAGAAAAAAGGTGGGGGGGACAGGATTAGGCCAGACCTATGATACAGACAAAAGCAGTAAATGTGCACGGGAGCAGAATATTCGGTGAATCAAATACATAACTGAAATCTATGAAAACATTTTTCCAGCTTGTTTTAGACAATAAAAAGCCGTAAGTTGACACAGGACATTAAATAAAGATTTATATAAGAAAATGCCACAGAAGATGATACTGGCCTGGGAAAAGAAGGTTAAGTTAACACATCCCTATTTTGAAAAGAAAAAGTTGCTAGAGCATTTACAGAAGGACAAATATAATGCATTGTATCTGATACAAAAATTGATTAGCATCATACTTTACAAGAAAAAGGTTATACAAAATATTCAAGTTTAGTATTGTTATATGTTAAGTCTTAACACCTAAATAATTTACAAAAGTTTTATCCCCACAATCTTTAAGAAAAATCTTATGACTTTCTACTCTGGTTTTATACTTTTATCAGAAACTAATTGCATGGGGACAAAGAGCTGTGGGTGGCTGGTGAGCCCCAAGTAGCAGTATATCTACTAATTTTTTTCAAGCACATCCTGTTTCCACATCCTCTGCGTGTCACATAGACTATGCATTCCCACATGAATTCCCCAAATTTTCATTCTCTCATGCTTATGGGATCAGGCCTTTTCTACTATCTGGTAGTGTCTGCACTTACAGAAGTGCACAATTTGCCTTCAAAGTGAAGAAGGGGCCCAGACATTTCATTTCTCTTTCATGGCAATCCACTGCTCCATCAGGCTTGGACATCTCTAGTTTGCCCACTTTTTTAAAATCTCCAAGACAAATATTCCTGTAGCATTCTATTCCTCAGGCAGCTTTCCTGCATTGTGTACTCACTGGTTTAGGGAGCTATGTGAATGCATTCACTCTTTTTTTCTGCATTCAGGTTCAGACAGAGAGGTGGTTCTGTTTTACTTTTTCAAGCAGACAGATTCTTCTTCTTTTTCTCCCAACTCATTGCAGCTGACACCTTACAATGAAGACAAGGTGTATTGAAGAAAACTGTTCAGGCAGCATAACAGAATCCTTTAGGACAGCAAAATACATACAGGCTCCACTCCATCTCAGGGAAAAAAAAATTAGAATTTCCCCTATGACAACTCCCAAGAGCCCACAGCTTGGCTTTCTGTGCTTGTAGATCATCCACACTGGCTGCACAGGATGGGAAGGAGGTAGTTTCTCAGCTGCTTTATGCCAATTTTGAGCTCAAGTTCAATTTTTTTTGTTTACAGCCAGAGGACAGCTTACCAAAGAAGGGAAAATTGGACCTATGTAGGTGAAGCTCTCAGACTTTCAAATGATTGTCAGGGTACCAAGAACCACTTTAAATACACTTTTCTTTGTTGTAAATCCATGCTGTTTATTCTTCCCTACCTCCTCCAAACTCACCTCTATGACTCCTCCTTTCAAATTGTTCCCTGCCTTTCAACCCCAAAGCAGCTCAGTATTTCAATACCTTTTAGAAATGTAGAGAATTAAAATTCTCTTTACAATTATGTGATTCCTTTTAGCAGTTTCTACAAAGATTTTGGTACTCACACTTGTAAGTACTCCCATTTCACAGCTATATCACTCTCAGTAGCAACCTCCAAGAAATAAAGGTGCTTATTCCTCTCAAGATTTGGAGGCGGTTCTGTTTTACTTTTTCAAGCAGACAGATTATTCCTATTTTTCTCCCAGCTCATTGCTGGGTTTCAGCAGAGATGAAATCACAGATCACAATTCTAGAGAAACAACCAGGTCTTCTCCTGGTCTACAGATGTCAAGATGACCATGACTTCTTTTCATTTGCCAAGTGCCCTGAGTTACTCAGTGACAACATCCACTAGTTTCATAGAAGAACATTTAACCTGGTATTTACTTTATGGACGTCCAGGTGGAAACACATGTTAATCTTACTGTGGTTATTGAGATCTAGCACACGCTGAACAACTTCACAGTGAAGGTATAACTGAGTCCAACTTCAGCTTATAAATTCCAGTGAACTTTCTGGAGCAATACTCATCTCCAGTGAACACGTTTATTTAGCTCTGCTATAAGAAGGTAGATTTGGGAAACACTCTTCAGCACAAAAGGCTAGTGGTGCAGCCCAAGAATAAAACACCAGCAAGCATTAAAACCTCAGTAATTTATCACTCTCTGCTTCAGCATCTGTGTACTTCAGTATCAACCAGCACGTTATAAAGACTATTTGTGTTGATGGTCTGTGTCATTTGTTTGAAGACAAAATGTTTGCTTATTTCTGATGGAAAAAGAGATTGATAAGCTGAGAGTATTTCAGGAAGCAATACATTTCTCAGAAATCACTTTTCCCTCATAGATGTGCTGGGAACAATTGCTCAAGAATTCCCTACTGTGCTCTTTCAGAGTTTACATCTATTTACACCACAAAAAGTGACAGAATCAACTATTTCTTATTTTCACTAGCCAGAACAGAATAAAACCAAAAGGCCTAAACAGTAGAAGGCTGAAACTTGAAACATATGAATATGTTTCACAATTTCACATGTACAAAATAAGAGCAAGATTTAGGCCAACTACTAAGATAATGACTAGAAATGGGAACAAGAATTCTTCAATTGGACTGCATAAGACAATTCCTCCCATAGCTGAAGTATCCTCTGTTCAGTGAGCCAACAAGTTGATAAAATCTGTTCCTGGTATTGACAATCAAGACTGAATTTTATCGTGCCTGGAATCTGGAATTTCCCTCTTTCACTCTTCCTTCCAACAGCCAAAGAGGCCAAGAACATGAATCAAAAGCAAGCTGCCGTCATGCTGGGCACCCTATTTGGTTGCAAGAACCTACCATCCTCTAGCCTGCCACATACATCAGTATATAAGATACTGATATCATTCTCTGATGATAAATTCAGGTGATTTTGAGTTTTGCTCCTTGAACCCTGAGTGGCAATGCTTCTTAAACGTGCCCCAGTTGTTTTCCTTCTCTAATCTATCAGACCTACTATTAAGTGCGCCTACCAGAACAACTAGAGTACCTAGCTTGTGCCAGAAAAAATAATACTAAAAACAGCAACAGAAGATTGTTTAAAAAATAATTCCTGATGCTGAAACTTTTAATTAAAGCTTCTTGCTTGTCCATTTCCCATTGAGAAATGTTTTTGCAGTCCACTACTTTTTAATCAAATAATTTTAGCTATTTGATTAGTAGTTTTTCTTTCAGTTAACGATACTCAGGGCATAGACACTTATGCTTAAGAACTTTAAAACATTTATTCCAGCAAAATTCATTATTCTGTTTTTCTTAGGCTACAGAAAATAAAGGGGAGAAAAAAGCTTCAAACTGTAGATGTGGTCCAAGTTTTAAAAATATCTTTGGGAGTACAGCAGATATCTGATTCCTTAGGTGATATTGCATAGAGGGGAGAGGGAAGTAGACTAAGATGATGACAGCAGTTTGCCTCTCCATTAACAGATCAAATCTTTTATTTTCCTGGAATATGAGTTAACTAATTCAATCTTTGAAGATAAAGTTGTTGAGTCAAAAAGGCACACTAGCCTAGTGTTGAAAGATAAAAATCTTTTAAGAAGAGATTTCTTGGTCAGCAACCTGGCGCTTGGTACATTCCATCTTGAAGTACTAAAAAAATTGCACGATATTTTTCATTCTGTAATGCCTTCAATATGTACAGATGTAGATTTCTTCTGTTCTTCACCGATAAATATATATTCTAACTGATGAGTTCTCTCTCCCACACTCTATGTACTGTCACTTTGTAAACGGTTAGAAAATTCTTCATTAACTGGCAGCTTCTCATTCTCAGTAATTTTCCTAAGTTTGATGGAGCACTAGATTTCCAAGAAAGAGAAAGATAAAATTATGTTCCTTACCTGAATTTTGTCTTCTCTGAACAGGGATCTGCTGCTCTGTCAGGACCCACCCTGTGCTGGTTGCATTCAGCAACTCTTTTTGTACTCTGGCTTCATGGGGTTGGTCAATGTCTTTCTCATCTGAGGTTTTCTGGTTGGAGAGAGAAAGAATTGCAAATGTACTCTGCCTAGTACACATTTTTTCTTGTGCCTCTATTCCAGCAGGGTGACTCATAGTTTAAATCTGTTTATTTTTCCTTGCAATTTTACAGCTTTGCACCTCTGACAGTAGGGCCTGGAGAGACGTCTGTGGTTCCACCTACTCACCAGTTGAGAGGGCTACCAAACAGGCTTCCCAGTCTTAGTGGAGATGGGGAAAACCGGCAGTTTTCCAAATTTGATGGAGCAGGGGATTTCCATTCAGAGAAGACAAAACTAGTGAAGGAAACTGATTTTTCAACTACTGTTTATTTTAATCTGTCCATAGAAGTTTCAGTATCATGTAGGATTTTTTCTGTCTTGCCTCAAGAGTCCCTTACTTAAATTCTTCCCATCTGAGTGTTTTCTATAGCTTTCAGCATAGTTAATAACTACTATTCTGAGAGTGTCAGAGAGAGATGTGTAGCAAATTCTGGGATTGCCAGGAAAGGTATGGATGATTAGTTTCAAGACTGTAACTCAGCTGCTTAAGAGGATCTGAATGTTCTTGCTGTCAGAGAAAAGGAAAAGCAAAACGTATTTTTATTTGAAAGACCACCATGTTTGTCCACTCTAGAATAAGCCTTCAAGGGAAACAACAACAAAAATCAGTATTTGAGAGACTGGCAAGGGTTGAAGGAACTAAATCTGCTGTACCAAGCCTGAAAAATAAAAGCAGAACGTACAGATATGCTACCTTTTTACAATATTCACTACTTCCTGGAAAAGAGTTCTTTCATCAGTAGCGTAACTGACTTCTAGTCCTGTAACTCCAGATCTTGTGAGCAAGGGGGCATGGTCTCTGCTGCCTAGAAAATAAAGTAAAAAAAAAAAGGAAATCATTACAATTTAGAAGGAATTATATGACTTCAGTCAACAATATTGCTTTAGAATAAAACATACAGCTGAAAAGTATGGAGTACATCCTATTTTTATCTTTAATACTAATTATCATCACAACTAAGTTCATGAATTTATTTTGTTCCTCTTGGGTGTAAAATTTTGTCCTTTTCACTTTGTAAAATTTTACTATAGCGGTAACTTTGCACAAATTGTCAGATATAAATCAATTTGATTCAAGACAAATTTCACCATTTTACATGTACAAGAGTCCAGCTATTAGAAAATTATTCCTGAATAAGAACTATTTAAGGACCATATGACAGCTCAACTCAGTGTTTTCATGAGAAATACGTGTTTTAATTGCTAGGTTAGAGTAGTGCTTTGCAAAATGAAAATGCTACATAACATAGTATAGTTCTTTTTCAGTACACTTTTTAAAAACACTGCTAAGTTACTAACAGAAATGGAAAATCACAAGCAACTGTTCACTTAAGTGCACGCTGAGAGTGTCTACATTGATAACGTGTACAATAGTTAAATTCATATGCATGCAGCAGCTCAGTATTTGCCTTCTGTATGAATAATGCCCTCTTTAAATGAATAATACACAACACATACTCTGTCTTTTAATTTTCTCTGTACAACAGATAGCAGTATCTTGATTAAGGCAGCAATCTGTTTTTAAAAGGCATTCTACTTTAACACACTCTTAAAATCTTGAGAATTAAAAAAAAAAGTGTGTTTTCAGAAATAGATGTTAAAATGATGAATGAATGTAACCTAGAAAGTAATAATACAAAAAGGGGGGTGAGGAGGAAAGATGTATCTCAATGTCAAGTCACTCTACAGGGAACTCAAAAAGTTCTAGTTCTAACCAACAAAATACTGACAGCACACATCAACTAAAACAAGAAATGTCACAACAACATTTAAACATCATTTTATTCCTAATGAAACCAGATCAGAACCACTGATTTTTCAAAATATTATTGGACCTCTTTACAGTGAGCTTTTCTTCGTAATTTATCAGTGGCACACACCTAAGGAGCCATAGCGGTGATACTGTGGAAAATCTCACTTAGTAAGGTAACAAGAGAGAATTTTTTTAAAGAGAGTAACAAGCATATATATATAATAGCAGAATAAACTTCACTAAGAATAATAAGAACTTAGCTTAACATGATATAGTATCTACAATACTTTGGAAAATAAACTGGTAAAAGAAGGAGCTGTTGCCTTAATGCTAAATTTATTTTTGGTAGTTTTTTTCCGTACTTAAATTTTAGACAGTATTTTGTGGTTTAATACACATTCACAGTGCCAAGAAACCCTGAAAGAAAAGAGGACTTTATGTTTTGTTTTGGGTTTTTTTTTCACTAGCCTAAACCAGTGGTACTCAACCTTTAACAGCTGGAGAGCCACTTTTTATTAAACGGAGTTGTAGAGCACCATAAAAATCAAGTATCAACAGTGTGATTTTTGTTTTTCCATCATGATACTTCAATGTGTGATGATGCTGCCTCAACATCATCACATATTGATACATCATGACATGACACATCAGCATCCTCTCTCCCAGCAGCATTCTGTCTTCAACCCCTTCTGGCTGCTGGGAAGGAGTGGGGTGGAGGGGTGCAAGGGGCAAAAGGGCAAGTTTTCCCCCATTCTGCCCCACGGCTGCTGGGTGGGAGGTGATCTCTACTCTTACCTGTGGGGGGATCCCAGCAGCTCCTTTTCTTTCCCCCTATGGGAGGGGGAACTTCAGCGACTCCCACACTGCTGGTCCATTTGCTCAGTGCTCCCCGCGCTGCCTGATAGAGTGGAGCGCCGATCAGACGCCTACATTGCGAGAGCCGCCTGTAGGGCCATGAAGAGCCACATCCGGCTCTAGAGCCACAGGTTGAGTATCACTGGTCTAAACAAAGCCAAAAAGGTACAATAGAATAAGGGCCCCTGTTTAGATCCTAAAAGGATCAGATAAAACCACAAAAATAACCCTTAAGTAAAATATAAAACATACTGTCTTGCTTTTAACATTTTCTACTTGTAGCTATCCAGCAACTCGAGTAGGAAACTAAAGGCAGGTTTTCCTATTTATACCTTCAGAACACTGCAGGAGCTTGGCCACAAGTAAGCAAACATAGATATTTTGCACACGTGTATGTTATCCGTGGTTTGCAGCCCATGCAATAGCTCTTTGGAAGGTATAAGCAGGAAAACTCTCTCTACGTTTAATATGGCCATTCATCCAACAGTCAACAAGACAAAATTAAATGAGCTAAATAGTAATATAGATACTCGATTACATTTTGCTTGCTACTGTTTGATTACTATGAAATAAGCATTTTTGTAAAATATGTTAAGGAAAAAGAAATAGGAACCTTGGCTTGAGAGTGTCCTGTCTCTATCAATCACTATAGCACCAGTGACTTCTTTTTTATCAGTATTTGGCAGTGCTGTGTCTGATGAGATGCAATAGAATAAAGCACAGATCGGATCAAACTCTGGGTCTGGTTCCAAATCTCGTCTGGTTCGAGCATGTAACTCCATACTGATGAGGGTAAGGTGTTGGACCTACCAACAAATAAATACATTAAGTTAGTATGATTTGGAGCTTTCTTTAAAAATTTAAGAGGAGATTATTAGTGCAAACAAACTCACTGCAGACATTTATATACTCATATTATATTGTAACTAAGAGGTCACATGTGAAAATTAATAAAGATTAAACGTGCATCTCTGGATCTCACTTTTTTGAAAAAAGCATGTTCTTACAAAAAAAAACCACTAATCACTTAATGCACTTTTATACTCAATTACTAAAATTCAGTCTTTGTTTCTCAGTACTATCTTCTTCTACAAAAAGGAGAAAATACAAACAAACAGAAATGCTCAACTTCAACAATTATAAATTCCTGTAATGTTTTCAAACAGCTTTAATTACTGGGCTGAATTAAGTTTCCTGACTGATCAAGAGAAAAGAATCACTGTCAGTTTTTATTTCTCTTTCTCTTCCTCACTCAAGACGCGTAAACACATCAAGATTAATTCACTTGCAGGAAAATATGTAGAATACCTAACTTTCCTTTCATTTGTATTAATGAACTTCCACATTATGCTGCTATAGCTTTTTGCAGAATGGTTTGCATTAAGGAAATGCTAATCCCTGTATATTGTACAGTTTTGACTCGACAATAAATACTGCAGTATTTAATACTCTTTCAATCCTATGTTGCTGTTATGTTGTCTCGCATAATATAGCTGATAATGTGGGCTAATGGGCAAGTTGGAGAGATTACATGGGAAAAATAAGACACGTTTCTGAATATGTGAACTGCCTGATGTCCTCTAGATTTGCATCATAAATCATTACAGCCATCACTCAAATGAAATTTTACTACCAGGCTCTATTTACATTCCCAGCAAAGCCATAAGTTTCTTGTGGCTTCTCCCGTGTCATCTACTCGGCTATAAAAGTTGTCTGTCTCATTGTCATCTGCAAACTGGTCTAAAGCAAATTCTAAGCCATGGAGGTGGCGACTGTCTGGGAGCACCCATGTGCTGGCTGGCCAGTTAGCAGCCAAACACAGCAGCAAAGTATTTATATTGCATCCCTTTCTCCGGCACCGATTTCGAACTCTCTTCTCAGACCAACCACTGATCTACATGAAATATGTAGAAGTGCTCTTTGAGACAGGTACCATTTTGTTAAACGTAGGAGAAACTGGTGAAGAGGTCCAGAATGTAACATGTAGAGATACAGGGAGGGTCCAGATTAATGAAGCCAGATGCCTTGTTTCTTAACAAAATAATCCATGACAGTTATGTGCTTGTTTTTCCAGTAATGTTTTTATACAAAACTTACTATTTTTTTCCTTCTGATCTTTCCCTTATTTTTATTTTTTTAAAGGAAGGTTTACCACCTTTCCCAACAAAAATATCATGAAATTTAGTTTAATATTATTAAAGGAACTTGGAGATCCAGCTGAAAGTAGTACAGCAATTACTTAAAGCTGCAGACATCACACACTGATTAATTTTAAGTCAGGCAGGGACCAAAGAGGAAAATATTTTTAAATTCTGCCATTACAAAACTGGTCTAATAAGCTATCATTTTATATAATAACATGTAATAAGTTACCTCATGTAAAGATTTTGCTTCCTGGAGGTTTTCCACACTGACTTTAAAACCATAAGTGTTATTTAAAGATGGTCCTTCAATCTGAGAAGTTTCTTTCTTTGGAGCACCGAGAGCAGCAAATTGATTCTTATTGGGTGGGTGAGTGGGGAAACAAACAAACAAAAGCACAGGATAATATTGAAAAAAACGATAGGTTGTGACATTCATATGCAATATTAAATAAAAATTTATCATTGAAAACACAAATGTTACACTACAATACTTAAAAAAGCTCTCACTATCTCCTCATGTCATTTATCAACAGGGAAACAACAGTTGTGTCTTTCTGCTGTTTAGGAATAATTGTAAGGAAAACTCACAGTAAAGCAAGAGGCAGTTTTGAAATACTTTAAAAAACCAAACACACACAAAATACTCCAAACCACACGTATTGGCTTTCTTAGCAGCTCGAGGGCAGGAGAACCAGCAAATCTCTGTTCTCTCTTGAGCAACAGTTCATCAAAAAATCTCTGTTTCAGTCACTGCTTTTTAAGGCACTGAATTAAGGGTACAGTTAAGTACTCACTTGAACTAGGTGAAAAATGTTGAGAACAAAAGAAAAGACTATTGGGTTATTTTGGTAATGCACCTACCCCACTGTTCTGTTACCAACATGGGGAGCAGAAACACTGTTTAGGGAAAACTTGAGTCTGGTGATTTTATGCCATCCGTTCCCTTTCTGTGCTGTCAAAATACCAGTGCCATTCACCACTTACATTGTTTTCAGAAAACGCTTAGAACATCGTCTGAAAACTAATATGCACACAGACACATAAATATACACGTCTCTATGTGTGTGTGTGTGTGTGTGTGTGTGTGTATACACACACATATAGAAAAAGGGAAATCACGACTGAACTTAAAAATTATGTTGTAACCAAAACAGCAAAACAACATCCTTACACTGTGTCTTTTTAGTGTGTCATTCGTGCCTCACTACCCTAAAACACAGGACATACTCTCAATATCCAAATTTTTCTCCTCCCTACAAATTAATCTCATTTCTTCTTCCTAACTTTGAATGTACACTGATTCTACAGCAATTGCACTCTACCATTTTAAAAGTATTTTCAACATCTTAAGAGCAAAAGGAAGAAAAACCAACACAGGAGAACACAGAAGAAAAAGAGGATGGAATACATCTGTACATAAAAGCTTAATTTACCTTCATTTGTGTGGTGAGAAGTACTCTTCGAAGACCATCTGTATTATTTCCCCTCTTGTGGCTCAGTTTCTGGGCTTTTGGTTCTGTTAACACATATGAGTGCAAAACTGTTTAGCCTCAATAATATTGTTTAAACATTAAACAACACGCTGTCAGCAACCGGAGGTTAATGTAAACAAATATTATATGTATAAACAAACACAACAGCAAAAGGACGCTCAGCTTCTAGGTTTGTGCCACGTGTACTCTAACAATAACACATGGTCCTTTTCCTTTCAGAACCAGTTTAAAACATATTTTTGTGGAGAGATAATTCTTTTCTCCTTATGTCAGAAGAAATACAAAATCATATTCAGAATTTTTTTTGTGTATATCATTAGAATCACTTAAAGGGTTTACCTGTGGATAACGGAGTAAAACCAAGAATTTCATGTACTCCATCCTGACTTTTTTTCTCCACAATGGGTGTGCTGTGCAGGCAAACGCATTCAGCATTTCCAGGATTTTCATTAGCTGGAAACTGAGATGTGTCAAAGGATGTCCTAACGGCCTCTTGGGTGGATGGAGAGTTTTGTGCACTTCCAACAGGTACTACATCATTTCCATCCACAAAAGACAAAATAACATCCTGACTTTTCCACTCTGTGTCTTCTGAATGGCACTGCTTGGGATCTGGGGATGCTACTTGCTGCCAAGGAGGAAGTACTGGCGAATCTGGTGAACTGTAACTGATATAATAATCTTCCTCCTCCTCCTCCTTATCATGTTCTAGTGTTGAATTAGTAAGCGTCTTGCTTTCAGATGGAGTTTTATTAGAGTCTATGTCATTTTTAGTATTTATAGAAGTTCCTAGAGTGCTTATAGACTTATCACAGGTTTCCTTGGTTTGTGTTTTTGTAGTTTCTGCCACAGAAGCAGGAGAATTCTTTGTAGGCACAATAGGTCTTTCATCTTCCAGGCCAGATAAATTTAAATCCTTTGCTGCTTTTACTACTTCTATAGATTTCTCTTCAGATGATACTGCAGAGCTGAAATTCTCAGCTACCTTGTCCAGCTCAGCAGGATGATTCTTAGGCAATTTCTTGAAATGTTCATACTCTTCTTTGGCATGAAGCCATAGCTGAACTTGCTGTTGGCTTGGAGCACACTTGCATGGCATTATGACTATTTTTTTGTCTTCACTAGTTTTATGGCTATTACTTTCTCTTTTGCTAACAGTAGAGTGACCATAACGGGGAGGAGATCCTGGTCTAGGACTTTCTGTCATTGCTGAAAATGCCGTCTTCCAGAGACGTAGACCTTCTAATGAGAAGTCTCCCTCAAACTCAAGCAGGTCATTTGGAAGTCTAGTTTCCACTGTGAGAAGTCGTCCTCCAATCTCCCTGTGAAGAAAATAGCCTGAATTATTGTTAGGCTCTAAGCTGCACTGCAGTCAGTCCCCACAATGATATACAAGCAGAGTCCTGCTAACTAGTTTTCTTTCTATGCAAATTCTGTGGGAAGTACTTTTCTTTTACAAAGCAAGGAGGCACATTCCCACTTGCTACAGTAACATCAAGCAATAAAAAAAAAGTCTCATGAATGAAAATGGGTATTTGCACAGGAAGTACAGAAACTTCCGACTTCAAATGTACATATATCAGATGGGATCTTTCATGAATCTGTGCCAAATAACAGCATAACATTGTTTCCAGTAATAAATTTAATTTAATATAACCACAAGCATATGTAGACAGAAATGCATTTGACACAGTACCTTGGCTTTTCTGGAGCATCTGAAGGATTGCTGCAAAATGGTTCCTGATAAATCGTTTCTGCAAGATCATGATCCAGCAAAGTTGCCATGATTTCTTCACGACTAGGTGGGGACATGAGAGGCTTAAGAATGTGAGCAGTACGAGGTGTAAAACTTCCATTCTTTGACTGTGAGGGAGAACTGGTTGATCTTGGTGAACTATCTGGAGTTGGAGTTAATGCCTCATTGTTTCTCGAAACATATAATTCTAAATCCTCAGAAGCTGCATCTATAAGTTCACCATCAGGAGAAGACAATATGGATGTGAAAGAGGTATTAACTGAATCAAGTGGTTGACAGGGTTCAAAAGTGGTTTCTTTTCTAATGTGGCTTTGAATCCAGTCTGAACTGTTTGGCTGAGGAAGGTTAAGGAATCTCTCTTTATTTACTGAATTTCTATTCAATTTGAATTTTTCATTTAAACAGACCTCAGTCTCTTGCATACAAGAAGTATCAATAGAACTAGATCTAGAAGCTGAAGGATGAACATTTTTCCTCCATTGGCTATGGCAGTGGTTCTCATTATTATCCAGTGAGGTTTTCTCAAAAAGCTCAGGGCTTAGGGCACCAGGCCTTATCCATTTATTTGTGCTTGCAGAACGCTGCTTTTCTTCCTCAGGTTTTTGGTCATTATGACACAGAAAGTCATTTTCCGTTGTTTGTCCAGAACCAGGATCCTGAACTGCATCACTCAAGAATTTCTGGGGCAAATTTTGATCTGCTGGGACAAACTGGCTTGCAGAATATAAACTGCAAAATCCAGTTTGCCCTATAGTATTAATATCAAAGTTATAGTTGTGGTCTGGAGACAAGCTGTCTTCAAGTGAGTAGCAGCTTTCAAAACCAGGGTCTGAAAAAAAAATGGGGCTGTCATCAGACACAGAGTGGTCAATGCGACTAGTGATCTGCTGGCTTAAAGATTCCATTTTTGAAAGTTTTGGAGTTTTTTGTTTGGGTTTTGTATTCCTGGGAACACGAGATTTTCTTGGTGATGTGACTGTCCGTGACCTTTTGATTGCTTTATTCTGTTCAAGAGGGCACGGTGTACTCCTGCTCAGCTGTGGTTTAGCTGGTAACGGTTCCTGTGTAGTGTTTCCATTCTGAGCTTTCTGCTGTCTCTTCTGGAGTAACTCTTTCAAAACAGCTAGGCCAGACTGTCCTTCACTGAATGCTGATGGGGCCACTATAGTCCTGTTTTTATACTGGGAGGTGGGTTTTGGTTGCACAGTTGTTTCTGACAGAGACTTTTGTTTTACTGTTTCGGGTTTAAAATGTGACATATCCAAAATAAATCCCCTCTGGTTTTGATCCCAGTTTAACTGTTTCACTGGGCTCTTCAAGGACGTTACAAAACAGTTCTTAGGCAACTGAAGTGGCCCAGGGCTTTCCTCAGATGACTTAAGAATAGAAGAACAAGGGTCAGAATGCTTGGATGCCTCTGGTAAGCAAAAGATCTGCTGTTGATTATTGTCTTTACAATGCAAATAGTTAGTGGCATGTAACTGATCCATCTTCACTGTGTCCAAAGAGTCACAAGCTTCATTTAATTTCCCAGCTTGTGGTAAATATCTGTTTTGCAAATTTTTTATCTCTTCTGCTTTTGCAGAAGTCTTATCTTTAGAGATGCGTGTATTCTGTGTTACCTGAGTTGAGTGATTAGATGGATCAAATATGTTTTGAATGAGAGCAGAATCCTTCATTCTAAATATAGCACTTTGAGTCCTGGGTCTTTGAGAGCTCATTTTTGGTACTTCCCTTTCAGATGCTACAGGGGTAGATGCAAGAGATGCATGAGGGTCTTCTTGTGGAGCAGGTACACACTGTGCATCTACAGGCTTATCAATTTCCATCAATGAATGAAAACAGCCTGATGAGTTACCTTGTGCATCAGCTGCTGAAGGGACCTGTGCTGATGGTAGATATCCTGCTGAATAGCCAGGAAGAGAACTGTCTTTCCAGTTATGAAGTGGTTGTGAGTTGACGGAGCTGTAAGAAATCTCGGGCAGATCTTGATGTTTCAGCATGAATGTCACTTCTGCAGTAGAACGAATATTTCCTTTTTCATCTTTTAATACAATGCGTTTTCTTGAGGATGCTTTTTCAGCTGTTTTTTGTCTTTGTTTTGTTCTAGGCTTCTTCTTTCCATCATCTGCTGTTTTATCAGCCTGATTAATCTTTTTCTTTTTCTTGGTAGATACAGTGGGACTAGCAAATTTCTTTTTGCATTTCTTAACCTGAGTTTTTGCTCGACTATTTTTTCCTACACTAGAATGAACAGTCTTGCTGTTGTACATATTGAGCCCCCTACTAAATAAAGCTTCTCTGTCCAGGTTGGTCAAAATTTCTTCTGCTTTTGGATCAGTGGGAGACCAGCAGCGAGGTGGAGATGTGTTTACTGGACTTGTGCTTCTCTCAGAAAGAAAACCTAACTTAGACATAACATCACTATAGTTATAATCACAGTCTTCAGCTTCAGCATTGTAGGATGGCGAAGGAGGAGAAAGCATTGTATGAGTCCTTTTTCTGAAAGATAAAGTCCTTTTAATATTTTTACTACCTGTTTTTTGTGGTTTTCCAGCTTTTTTCTTGGTTGACTTATGTTTTGCTTTCCTTTTGTGACTTTTCTTTGGTGTTAGTGGATAAATAGGATATTTGGTTGCAGGAGAGTCAGGAACTTTTGGCCAAAAGTCCTTTAAAGGTGCAAGCTTTTTATATAAGTTCATCTTTTCCTCTGTGAGTACTACTCTTTCCTCACTAGAATCTACTTTCCCTAGTTTAACAAGCATATTTTTTCTCCCTCTAAATCTATTGATGATAATATATTTAATAATAACAGGTGGCAATTTTTTAGAAAGCTTCCTACGCTTTCGAGACTTCTGAGACCCATCCAAACTTTCAACACCTTCTATCGGTTGAGGTAGATGAATTTTTGAGTTGTGCGCGACAAAGCTTGATTCACTGTCTTCAGTCTCATAATTTACCTTCCGCTTCGTTCGGAGCGTGTATTTATTCCCACATAATCCAAATGACTGCTCCGTTTCAAGAGAGCCGTCTGCGAACTGGCAGTCAGTGTAATTAGCAGTACTTGTAGGCATTTTGTTTTCAAAAGCCTCAAGAGGAACTTGAACCAAGTCACTAGGTAAAGCACTATCCTTGTCAGGAATGTTACTACAGGCATTACTTTGTGTATAGCAGCTTTCCTTCACTGATGCAACATCATTTACACTTGCAGGCTCCTGATGATTGATAAAACTATGTTTCTTCTTGTTCAGCTTCAACCTGGACTGTTTGTTGCC
Source organism: Nycticryphes semicollaris (assembly GCA_013400055.1). Lineage (NCBI taxonomy): Eukaryota > Metazoa > Chordata > Aves > Charadriiformes > Rostratulidae > Nycticryphes > Nycticryphes semicollaris. The sequence goes on from VXBJ01007336.1 coordinate 768,927, forward strand.
TTGCTGTAATTTGTAAGTCACGGGAGCTAACTTCTGTGGTCGACTGAGACAATTAGAGAGAACAACACTAGGAAAGAACATATAATGTGCTGCTTGTTGACTGAGGCTTGGCTTTTCTGCCTTATGCTCCTGAAATTCTTCATACCTAATTTTAAGCTTATTAAGGCCACCTTCATCAGTGTTGTTTTCAAGTGAATGTACCACAGTCCGACTGCCTCCTGAACAAGACACCAATTCACAATTTTCTGTAGCTGTTGCTGGAAAAAAATTATTTATATTTGCACTGCTGGACTTTTCATTTGCTTCAGAGGACATTTTACCTTTGGAGTGGCTGGAGTGGCTCAAATCAGAAAAGTTAAATAAGTTTTTATTCAGCATGCTGTCACCAATGTGGCGGCCTACATGCATAAAAGAGACATCCTTTTCAGCCTTTCTGATGCTAGTATACTTCCTACTAGGTATCTGTCTGCTCACTGATGAAATATCGTCTTCATACTCAAAAATATTGTTTTCACGTGAAGGAACTGGGAGAGTATCTTTCTTGTTACTCTCTTTGTGAGAGTTTTCTGCATGGGTACTATTGCTGAATGGAGCTGGGTACTTTGCTGAGTAAGTGCTTTCTTTTGTAAGAGAATGGACTGAAAGTTCAGGTCTTGTTTCTGTGTTTGGTTGTGAGAGGTCTTCTACTAAATCTTCATTATTCAAAACGTGGTTAGAAAGGGCACTTGTGTGTTTACACTGAAAAGTAATTTTAGCAGAAGATGGGGGTTCTAGCGTAGCAGCATCTTTGTGAAAGATTGAGGTCTTTACAGACATTTTGCTTGTTGCAATGACGGAGGAGTGAGTTCGAGAACTTTCATTATTCAAAGGATTGTCTGAAATGGAAGACAAGCAATTTTACTCTAGTTTTCCTGTGGAAAAAAGGAATAACCTAAGGCACTAGCCATTTAAATGATATTTTTCTGAAATCCCTCCCATCCAAAGAAGAAACAAGCCTCTTCTAAATCACATTGCATTTATGATCATGACAATTACAGACCCTGAGTACATAAGTTGCTTTCTCAAAATCACAGCCAGTATATTTGTGTCTCAGCTGTTCTGTCAGTTACCCTTAAATGATACACTTGCATACAATTGCCAGAGATTTCATATTCCTTTTATGAAAGGCTTCTAAAAATCACTTTCAGATAACTAAATACAGACTGATTTCTAGAAAAGCTTGTATCCTGCTTTTTCCCTGGAAAGTATGCATGCTCATCAGCTCTGAGAAACAACAAACTTAGATTAATTGCCCCATCTAGAAGAGCCATTGCTCAGGAAGCTAAAGTCCTGTCTTACAACACAGCAAGAGCGTTGTTATTAACTGTCCTGTGAGCTAGGCATAGCTAGTGTGCTGCACTTCTATAAAGCAGAATGATCTGCCTCCCCTTCAGGTGTTTAGGCAAGGAGCTTGCACCGTGTAGCCAGATGATGAATCCCCATCCATGCGTTAATGGTGCCACAGAGATCTGTGCCCGGCATGTGCTGCGGTAACTGCCCTGTGCAGACTCGTCACACCATACCTGGGGCAACTCCTCTCTTTCCCTGATACTTGCACTGCATTTACTGCAGGGTAAGCGTGGACAGGCAGGTGGTAAGGAACACATTAACAACTGGTTTGCAGCAACTATGTGCTTCCTCATAAGCACAATGAACACCAAGTAATTTGAAGGAGTTTATTCCTCTGCAAAGAGGCAGTTAACACAGAACTGCTGGCACACAGCATTTTGTTCACGCATCCACGTTTTTCGCTGGAATGTTGAAGGGTGGCAGGAGTTAGGAAACATGTTGTATTGACCTGCACACTATCACAGGAGATGGGGGATCCTTTGGGCCTTTACTGTAAGTCTCAACCAATTTGGGGATTATTTTTGAGTCATGCTGCCTTCAGTTCAGCAATTCATTTGTTGCCAGGTGACAAAAATAAAAGCAAGTCTCAACCTGTTTCTAATAACATTTTCTAATGCAGGCACAGAGTTCCTGAACTGTGAAACACAGCTAGGAGATACGGCCTATGATTCTTTGAGGGTAGGAGCCCACGCAAAGAATGAGGATGATTAACTGAAAAACAAGAAAATGGGAGTTTAGTGAAGTGTCAACTAACATTTGGGAGATGCCTGACTATTCAGATACAAAAATTGCAAAAAGTACTTGTCAGTCAGTGAGATGTTACAGACACAGATTCATGTGTGGATAATCATTTTCTAATTTAGATGAACTGCACTGAGATGTGCTTTGAATTTGCTGTATCTCCTACTATAAGAAGTTGATGTAGAAGTTTGCAGTAATAAACTCATTCCAAGCTGACATTCTTCCACATGTGATATTTCATATACTTAAAATGTTCTAAAATTTAAACAATGATTTAAGATAACAGTCTCATTAGCCAGAAGCATCCCTTCTTACATTAAATTACAAAGTACTGCAAATAGGGAAATGACAATTATGTATTTTGCAAAACCAAATCATATTAGTAGTACATCAAGTCACATATTAACTCTACCATTATATGTACGAAAGCAAAGGAAAAAGCAAACTATGCTTTAAACGGTGAACACAATAGAATAGCTGTGGTTGTCTATGTAACAATAGCTCACTTTCCCTAATACAGAATTGCTAACAGATATATCAAGGCATATGTATTCTATGCACTAATATATGATGTTTGTTATTTTTGTCAATTATCTTCAAGAGACACAAACTAATACAGAAATTTTGTAAAGGATTACATTTCTGTCCCGAAGAGCAAATGCAATAAATAGGGAACTAGGTACATACATGAGCACAAACAAGATTTCACATTAACCAGTTTGTACTATGGATTAAAAAAGAAGCTTCTGTACAAAGCAATATTAACATAAATTTCAAAGGCAAGGAAGTATGACTGATACAACATTTCTAAACAAAGAACAATTATTGTTGATTAGACCACAAAGAAAAGTGAACCTGATTATGACAAAAACCTGGATACAGATACATGTTCTTCCCCACAAGATCCATACGTTTTACATTGTTTTGGTCAGAGTTTTATAAATGTGAAAATGTACAGATTGTCTAATCAAACAAAAAATAATATTTATATATTTGCTTAATCTTAAAACGTGTATTGTACTAAGGTTATTTGATCAAAGACAGAAGGTTATAAAGAGATGGCAAGAAATATCTCTGCAGATTAACTTATTTTTTATAGATTTTGGAAAGTAGTTTCCTCTGCATCAATTTTGTCACTGCATAATTTTGACCCATGCAATTCCAAGATGTGAACATGCAATTTGATGAATGAAATGTAGGCTAAACCAAAGGCTCACCGTATTTTAGCATGTGTGGCAAATACTTGCAAAGCAAAGAACCATCTAAACTCACACAATACATTGACTACTTACAATGAAATCCTGGTAAAATAAACGATCCTACAGAATCATTAGTTTTAACATCTGCATAACAAATAGTAACAAAAATACCCCTTGCAACAAGGTAACTTTCTTTTCCATAAAACTAATAAAACAATGCCCTTTTTTGGATCATTAATTCAATAGGAAAAGCAGATTCTGGCAATTTTTTGAGGGCACTGAGATTAAAATATTGTTGGTTTATAAGGAAGACATTAAGCACCTACTTCTGCAATTCGTTGAGAGCATCTCCTTCCAATTGAAACAAGAATTGAAAACGGTTAGCACTTATGAGAATTAGCAAAGTGATCTGAAAACAAACTATGACTCAGGTAATATTCAACTTCCAAAGCTGTTTTTTTATTTACTTACCACCATTTTCATCTGCAGTCCCATCTAACTGAGGTATAGAGAGATTAGTTAGAAGCATATTGTTACCGCTCCACTCCATTTCTTCCTCTGAAGATGAATCCTCTTCTGTTGAACTTCGATGCATGTTTTTGCCAGCTGACCTAGAGAAAATGAAGGAACTAATCAATGTGCAATACTTCTCTGAGAAAATACCAATAGCAGGGAACCTTGACATCAAAGGGGTTCGGTGTTAGGTGGTTGCGTAATTTGGGGGAGCAAAAAATTGCTACCTTTCTCCTTGAGAAAGGTAAAATATTATTCAATGTTATTATTTTAAGAGGTGACAGAGGTAGCCACCCATTTAAATACTACAGAAAAAAATCAGCAGGATTCACTAGCTTAGGCAGTTAGAGAGAAGGCATTTAGATGCCTAATCTTATTTCGATTTTACTGAAATTTAATTTCATTGCTTTAAAGTGCTTGAAATTTGAAGACTAAACCAACTATGCAAAATTATTTCAGTTTAGCTTTTAGAATTTTTCTTTTTTTTTTTCTTTTTTTTTTTCTTTTTTTTTTTAGGAATCTTTACTGTATTATAACAATTATCTCTATTGACAGGCTTAATTAAATGGAAAATTGGTGAATATCCAATAACAGAAAAGTGATAGTATGGATATACATGGTAGGATACATCAGGAAGCAGCATAGATAGAATGAGTCTGAGCAGAATAAGGTTGGATCCATTGTCAGAATCAAACTGGCTCTTTATTCAAGAGAAGAATTACGCAGGGAGCAGAGATACCCCTTCTCTGTTCTGAAGTCTGTCCAAATTTTGCAGAGATCACACTGAAACAAACCTTGCAATTCCCTCTGAACAGGAGTTGACTCCCTGTGGAAGAACCCAGTGTGTACATTCTCCCTAGTGCTTTCTGTCTGGGATTGAGATGTAGGCAGATATGACCATGAGCCATCGCATCAAGTCTGACGAGTTTTTAAATGGGATGCTTCACTGCATTAAAATAGTTAATTGCTTCAGGATCCTGTCTGACTCCAGAAGTTGTACAGTCATGCCCATACAGAACTGTGCCTCAGTTAATAAATTCTGCAAGATGTAGGCTGCTTTTACACAGAAACTACCACTAGACTGAAGTGTTTTAGATGGAAATTCCTACTTTTCAGACTACTGTGAGGGATAAAAAAAATAAAATCAAAGGTCAGTTGGGAAAAGTAGCTTTAGAGATAAATTATCTCTAGAACTAGGAGACTAATGATCTAACTTTTGATTCTGTTACAACTTTTCTGTATGTCTTCAGGAAAGAAAAGATTAAATATTTCTGTGCATCTCTTGGTATCTGAATCACAGTATAATTATTATTTCTGATGTAAAAAACCCCAAATATCAAAATGTTATGTCTGTGAAGTCTCTCATCTTTCAAGTAGAATTATAAATACCAGAAGGTCTGCCCAAAGCAGGGGTGAAGAGAAACTGGATATAGCTTCTTCCAACGCCTGTCAGCGCGGACTGTACAAAGGTCATTACAACCTGAGAAGGTGTTCCAAGAATCTTGGCCTTAAAAACATTTAAGCTGCTGACCTTTAGCAATCCAGCAGTGAGCAACATTTGTGTTTTGATTTAAGCTTTGAGCATGGAAACAAATGGGTGTTTTTCTTAGGCTTCTGGGTCACTCTTCATAAGAATACTTCTTAAATATTCACTTTAGTAAAAGTTACAGGCACATGTGATGTACAAGATACTTCTTAACATCTGTACTGTATCCAAGGTGTGACCTTAAAAGGAGGTTACAACTAAACTTTTTTCTATTCGGATTCATAGGACAAAAAAACCTACTCAATTTTTCCTCAAACAGCAAACTAGAAGCTTAGGTCTAGCCAAACCTAAACACTTAATCTTTATTTCCATATAAAACTGACAATTCACAACATCATCTGAGCAACTGCATCCTATCCCAAGTACTGCATAGATTTTTCCAATGCTGTCAACAAAGACCTCTCTACAGCTCACTGGGCTCATCGCAAACAGGGCGGGACAGAGGAAGGATCTGGTGGAAAAGAACATATTAAGAAAAGAAAAATCACATACATACCTTCTTTTTGGTCCAGGCTCTTCAATGCTACTGTCCCACCTTTGGGACATTAACAAGCTAAGTTCCATTTCTTCTTTCTCACACTGTGGCTCATTTTCTTCATCATCACTGTTCTGAGAATTTCGACAGCTTCCAAGAGAACGATGATGAGAGAGCATTTTGTGATGTCCCATCTGATATCCATCATTCTCCAATCCAGCCAACAGATCAATCATGGCTTCATCAGCACTACTGTCCACTGCAGAAAAAGCCCATGCAAGTAGAATCTATATTTTGTTCTACTTGTAAATGACAAGTTATAGTCTACCAGTAAAAAAACAAACCAACTGAGCAAAACCAAAAACGCTCTCAACATTTTAAAATCTACTAGTTCATTACTGTCTAAAAGAAGGCATGCTACAGAAACAAAGCTCTTCTCATATCTTATTTTTTTCAAGTTTTATGATTTATTATCTTTTCTAGCTCTTTATCTAGAACCTTGACAATGTTCTTTTTTTAGTTCAGCCCTCCTCTTCTGGTTGTAGTAGATTTAGTGGAAGCACTTCTCTCTCTCTCCCCCTCCTATTACCTCCTCACATTCAGTAAAGCCTCAGTCTCCCTTTTATTTCAGCTTGAGTGCCAGCTTCTGAACCACTAGTCACGTCTCTTGCCCTTACCGTTTCAATGGCTGCATTAACTTTCTTGGGCACTTCTCTGTATCACTTGGAAGACTTTCAATCACAGCATCTCATGAAAGGTGAGGCTGATTTAGACCAACTAGTTCATCTTCCCTTCAGTCCTTTACTATATTGCTTAAACTTCATCTTGCTTTTCACTATAACCTATTCTCTTCCTAGGTTCTACTAACCACTGAAAGTTTTTCCGATTTCACTCCTCCCTTAGATTTTTTTTTTTGTATTTTCCTTTTTTTGACCCAATCTTACACTAACTCATTCACTTGCTTTCTCATTCTTGACTTTTATTTCTTAAACATCCTTCCAAGTCACATTTTTTTTCTCACTCTCCTCCTGCTTACCTTTCATCTGACCTCATAACCAATTTATGATCTCCAGTCTACCAGGCATCTTTGTTACTTCTCTCCTCCTCTGGCTGAAGAACTACAATCTCTACTTTCCTTCCTCAGGAAATATCATATGATTTACAATGATCCTGAGAATCATATAAAATAAGTCTCAACATTGGTGAGGAAGGCATTTTCTATATTTTTTACAAAGGCTTCACAAGACACCATGCAACCATTTAGAATGGAAACCATCTCCTTTGCCAGAGTTCTGAATTAACCCACTTTCAATTATACTTTTCGGTCTTGGCTCTTTTGCCCTTTGTGAGGTCCATCATTAAACTCCAGCCTTTACTTCCCATCAATATAAAGCTTGTTGTATACTTCACAGCAGCAGCAGTAGAGCGCTTCACAGCCCCTGTGACACTATAACTCTACAAAGGCATAGTAAAGACTAGTCCATATTATGAAAGAGCAAAAGAGACCCAAAGATGCGGCATGTTACTCATAGTCACACAAGACATCAGTAATAGCCCTGTGATAAGAAAAAGAAGAAAAAAGACCAAAAAAAAAAAAAAAAGAAATAAAAAGTCACAAAATCTCCATGTGAATTTCTGGCTATTGGAAAAGACAGACGATTTCAACACTCTTATTTGGTAGAGCAATTCAAATGCATAGTCCTAAGACATAACCTATGTATTATTTTAGCCACTTTTCATCCTCTCAGCACAATCTTCTCACTCCAAAAAAAAAGAAAAAAGAAAAGAACAATGCTGCTGGCTGATGTTTGCCAGCTCTTTAGTTATAGTTCTCTCAATAAATGCAAATCTTTGCCTATAAAACTATAATGAAAATGTTTCCTACTTTCTGCAAAATAAAACAGCACTGAAAAATACTCTTAATCATACTCCACCCACTCCTCTTTTCTTTGCAAGAAAAGATTGTATATTTGTATTGTATTACCCATAGGCATAACCGTCAATGCACATATTCACACTATACATGCATCAAAAGCACTGAAGGCTATAGGTTTTAGGTATTTCCCTCACACCTTGTAATATAAACTGCAGTGCATATTAACATTTTACTTTATGTAAGAATGTATACATAGAGATAGCATGAACTATGTGCTTTTCATATCTTTTAGAGTATTTGAACTACTTCTACCTGAAGTAGCTTTTCATACAAGTTCCTTTGTTGTGTTATTTTATTGTTGTTTCTCCCTAATGCCATTCACCTTTGTTTACTGTCATGGTTTTTCTCCCCCCACCTTCCCCGCTTTACTTCTTGTTTCTTTGCTTTCAACTATTGTTTTGTATCCATAAATTCTGGGAAATGCTCTGCTGCAACTTGCCTCTCATTCTGCCTACTATCCCCAGTATCTCCAGACAGCTGAGCTTCTAAAGATAACCCATGAGCATGTTCTTTTCCATAATGTAAGAAAGTAACTGCAAGAATATCATGGATAGACAGTCAAAATCCTCTTTATTCTGGTAGTTTTAGTTCTACAACCCTAGGAGCATAGGTAACAGCTATTCTCATAAGAGATTGCATTCAGCTGATTTGGCAAGGGGACAGGCTCAGTGAACCAGTAAAGCACAGTAGCCTCTACAAACACACTGTTCTGGTGTCATTTTTAGAAAATATAAGGTGTTTTGGGGGGTTGGCAGTAGGGTGTGTGCTGGTGAAGTTTCAATCTGCTTGACAAAGTCCCTCAGGTAAACTACTTAACTTACTGTCATGAGTGGTAACATAAGTGAACACAACAAGGACTGTGGAACAATGAAACAACTTGGAAGAAAAGACATTCCAGTCATACTCACTAAAAACTGTAGTCTGACTCAGTCTTTGAGACAAAGGCTGAAAGCTCTGACTGTTCTCCACAATGTTTAAAATTGCTTCTTCGTTAATAACGGCTTCCTCTTCTTTATCAGTATGTATCCTACTGGATTCTTTAAAAGAAAAACAAAAAGCAAAAGGATAAAACTTCAGAGTCACAGACATCAGTATATTATGAAAGCAAGCCACTTTAAAATGGATTTTACTGATCAAGTATGCTTCCATTATTTATTATGGCAATTTTAAAAAGGATTACTCTAACAATTATGAAAATACAAGCAAAACTGCTCTTCATTTTTTCATAACTGACAACCAGATCTTCCTTGGCTTACTTCTGCTAATAGTATAAACAGCCAAAGCATGACAGAGATTTATGCCTAAACAATTATGCCATTAAAAATACTCACCTCTGTTTATCTTTTTATCTTTATGCACTTCTACCATATTAGCTGGCGTACACTGAAAGGCTTCAGGAGAAAGTACCTCAGAATGTAGTGTTAGCTCAGCAGAGAACTCCTCTGATCCATTACTGTAGTCCACTGATCCTGACAACGTTCTAGTTAATTGAAAACCAATTTTTAAATGCATATTTAAGGTTTGCATAGAATATTATACTTTATGGCAAATGGCTAAACACTTACACAGAGAAGTCATTTTGCTTGAGGATTTCTTTAAGTCTCTTCTGAAAAAATTTTTCACTCTCTGTTGCTGGTACAAATCCGCGGTCTTTAAAATTTGAAAAATATTTGTTATTTAGTTTTACTTTGACCTCTCAACACAGAGAGCAGCTAAAATTATTCATTCTATTAGGAAATGGCTCAAAATTGAAGTGTCCACTAATTTTAAGTGCCAAGTTTCAGGGCTGATTTTTCAAGTGCATTTAAACACTTCGAAATACTTCACATACTGTCACTGATCCTATTTGCAACTGCGAACATCAACAGCATTTACAAATCATGTTGCATTTACACCAAGGTGAGCATCCAGGGAAAGAACAATCAGTGAACAATTTTGAAAAGACTGGTTTGTGCAGCCTGAGTAATATAGCACAGAAAGACAGGAAAAAAAGACAATCAGAGAGCAGTCTGCCTTAGCCAGGAACCTGCCTCTTTCCTTCTTGCAATCCTCTGGCTTGCTTGACAAGTAGCATTCATATTTTAGAAGAAACATGGCCTAGGTTCTGCAGAGAATAGGTCTGTTCATTATGTAATTAACTTGCAGAGCACAGTCTTCCCTTTGCAATGAATTTTACATAAAAATACAAGGATTTGTCCATCCTTTTAGAATTTTCATCTAACATTTCCACAGAAATTCAAAGGAAGTGCCCTTGTGTATAAAGGAAAGCTTCAGGGTAACAGATTTAATTTTGGCAGTATTTAAACATTTAAGTGTCTTCTATAACAAAGCATGCAATATTAACTGTCACTATCATTCATTCATCCTGCCTAGAATGCCTTGCAGCTAGCTGAATCATGGTGTCTTTACACAAGGTTATGTATCTTGCTGTTAAAATGAGAATACTGGACAATCAGTAAAGTTGGAACTGAAAAAACAGTACATCTAAAAAGCCCTCAAACTTGATACACCAATTTAAATTCTGTCTCCTGCTTGCTTCTCATTCAAAGTTTTCAATGAACAGCCACAGAACCTTTTAAATTTTTAAAGCTTTTTTTTTACCTTGTGACTCAGGTGGATTAATCTGAGAAGATTCACATTTCTCTCTTCGTCGCTGCTTTTCATCTTCCCATATTGCTTGCAAACCAGGGTTCCTGCCAATCTGGGCTGAAATAGGCAATAATACATGAAGGGAAGCCTGTCAAGGGGATGAAACATTCTTCCCCCCGATTAGATTCTGACACTCATCTCATCTGTTGTTCTAACCTGTTATATTTTTAATTGCAATCCTTGCCTTGCTTTAGGATTCACTGTTATGTAAAAGTTATGGTGTAACTTTATTAGTTTTCTAGATCCCTCATTTTTATCTACATCTTTGGCTTTTGCTGGTCTTTTCAACAAGTGTGTGTGTATCTATGTATAGATGCATGTACATACACATACATACTTGATGCTGACATTTCACTTGCTCTCCTTGTAAGTCTGAAACCTTCTGTTACACATTAACAAAAATCTCCTTCTATTGCTCTGACAATAACCCATTCTTATAACCCATTTTCTTTCAGAGTTCATTCAATTTTATATATTTTTTTAAATTTTGTACATTGGCAGATCAACAATTCGTTAATGCTGAAATCTGGACTGTGGCTTAACTAAGCTGAGCCTTGAAAAAAAGATGCCAATATTGTTCCTGTCCTAAAACATTTTACATAGAAAGTTATTAACATTTCACCTTCAATATCCAGTTGATTTAAAATGTCAGCAGCTACTGCATCCACCTCCAATTCACAGGTACTTTGTGGCTCAACATCTTTCAACAATAAAGAGCTGTAACAACATAAATACCATGGGTTAATTTTATCTATATGTTGTTTTGAAACATGCATCATCGCTGTTTTCTAAATGGATGAACATCTAAAGTATTTCAGGGGGAATAAGTGTAAGTACCTGAATACAGAAATCCCATTCTCATCCTCACCTGCAAGTCCTTAAGTGAATACTCATAGTCAAATCTAATTAGAAATTGGTATATTCAATTTAAAGGGACTAGCTTTTTATTATGTAGGGAGAAGAGAGAGAAGCGGTAAACTATTCTAAATGCTACAGCAGTTGCAATAAAGTCCTCGCCCTCAAATACAAGATGAAATGTTGTAGAACTCTCAGCCAATAGAACCACCTGCATTCACATGATCTTGTGCCCAGTAACACAGCAGCAAGAACGTTTCTCTCTCATTCACAGTTCAGATCAATGCAAACCAGTTTAACATTTCCAACTAAGGGAAATGAAGAGAGAAATGCTTTATTTTTCAGATTATTTTTATTTATTTAGGGGAGTTAGGCATAGCCTGGTGAATACTGACAGAGTATTAGCATCCCAAACACAAGCAGAACTAAAAATAACTGGCTTGGTAAAGACTTAAAAAACTAGAAACGGATTCAAGCTTGTTTTCTAATGATCTGATCATCTTCCTGCTGTGCCTTTTCAGGTCTGCTAAGGTCAGCGGCCTTCCACCTGCTGCTGTCAGTGAACTAATTTTAAGGACTCCATGGAGAAACCTAAGGAAGAGAAATCTTCTCCCAGGTTTACGGGGAAGCCTGTTTAATCTTTTAAAATTTTTAGGGAAACAGTCCCCTTAAAGCTCCCAATGGCTAAAATAACGCTATTCTTCAGGACCCTTTGTCTAGGTTAATTAACTGGTGACTTACAACATTCTACTTGTATTCCTACATTGCCTGACATAAACACAGTCTTGAAATTCTCACCATGGAATACAAGATGTAATTCATTAATATTTTCAATGCTGTCTATAAACTTTGAATACTAGTCACTACAGTGCCAGGAGGTAGTGGATGATATCATTAAAAGCTAGATAATCTCGACACCTTCTTGGAAAATTAAGTATTTAACTATTTAGAAACATGAAATCTGTAAGAAATGTAAAATTAAACTGCTTCACTTAGACACCAAGCTGGGTGGCACAGTTAAAACACCTGAAGGACAGGATGCCATGCAGAGGGACCTGCACAGGCTTGAGACATGGGCACATGTACACCTCATGAGGTTCAACAGAGCCAAGTGCAAGGTACTTCACCTGGTATCAATACAGGCTGGAGGATGAAGGGACTGAGAGCAGCCCTGCCGAGAAGGACTTGGGGGTCCCGGTGCACAGAAAGCTGGGCATGAGCCAGCAATGTGCGCTCACAGTCCAGAAAGCCAACTGCATCCTGGGCTAAACCAAAAGAAGCGCAGCCAGAAGGCTGGGGGAGGCAATTCTGCCTCTCTACTCCCCTCTGGTGAGACTCAACCTGGAGCACTGTGTCCAGCTCTCGGGTCCTCAGCACAGGACAGACATGGACCTCTTGGAGCACAGTCAAAGGAGGGCCAGGAAAACTAACAGAGGTGCTGGAGCACCTGTCCTATGAAGAAAGGCTGAGAAAGTTGGGGTTATTCAGCCTGGAGAAGAGAAGGCTCCAAAAAGAGGAGCTGTTATGGCCTTTCAATACTTAAAGGGGACTTATAAGAAAGATGGGGACAAGGCTTTAGTAGGGTCTGTTGCAATTACAAGGGATAATGATTCTAAACTAAAAGAGGGCAGATTTAGAACAGATGTAAGGAAGAAATTTTTTACAGTTAAGGTGGTGAAAGACTAGAATAGGCTGTCCAGAGAGATGGTAGATGCCTCATCCCTGGAAACATTCAAAATTAGGCTGGATGGGGCTCAGAGCCACCTAATCTAGTTGAAGATGTTCCTGCTCATTGCAGGTTGGAGTTTGGACTAGATGCATTTTAAAGGTCCTTTCCAACCCAAACTATTCTATGTAACAGCTATGTATTGTATGTAAAACTATTTTATGTAAGAGCAAAAATGACTTGTTACAGCAAAAGAAGACAGAGCAGGATACTTTGCTCCAAACATCCAAACTAGTCTGGCAGAAGTTGTGAAGCACTTATGATGTAGAATTCATTAATGACTGTTAAGATGCTATGCATTAATATATGATTACTAGTCCCTCCAGTCAGCAGTACTGTTTTGGAGTTACTGTGAGAATTAAGAAAACAGATGATAGAACTCTTAAAACCAAAGCAGCTCAGCCTTTTAGCAGAAGTAGACTGCCCATGCTCTAGTGCACACTTTAAGAACAATCTATTATGTTCACTACCCTCCCTCCCCAGTCACACCATCAGCTGAGAAACAAGTCTATAATATGACCAAAATGCATACTTTTCATATCATGCCTTTTGGGTGCTCATATCCATCAAAGCATTCACAGAATGATAGGGGGTTGGAAGGGATCTCTGGAGATCATCTAGTCCAACCCCCTGCCAAAGCAGGTACAACTACAGCAGGTTGTACAGGAACTTGTCCAAGTGGGTTTTGAATGTCTCCAGAGATGGAGATTCCACCACCACTCTGGGCAGCCTGTTCCAGTGCTCTGCCACCACTCTTTACTTTGACAGTAAAGAAGTTTCTCCTCGTGTTTAGATGGAACTTCTTATGTATAAGTTTGTGCCCATTTCCTCTCGTCCTATCACTGGGCACCACAGAAAAACATTCAAACAGGGCCTGCCTGCATTGTGGGCAACAGGAACTGCAGGCAAGCTGAAACTTGCATTTCAATCTCATAATAAGAAAGAACTACAAGATCACTGGGAAACAACAAGGGAGGACACTGCAAAATTTTTGTCTGTTCCCCTCATGAAATCCAAGCGTTTCTGGGAACAAGTAGAAGGGGTCACAATAAACAGTGGTCACTGACACCAGAAGCGTTTCTGATTTTAATACTTCCGTTTGCTAAATGACACATGTAAATGACCAGAAATCTGGTCAAGATCTCTCTTGTATTTGTTTGATACTTACAACAGCAAAGCTCTGAGCTTCCTACTTTCACTAATTTCCCCTTTAAAAATAATCCAATTGAAAAAAAAAAAAAAAAGAAAAACGGAGGGGGAGACAAAGGAACAAAATTCTGGAAAAGTTGAAGACAAAACACATTTTTAGTGTTAGTGACCTATTTCTGAGTTTGTTTGATGACTAAAACCATAAACTGAAACCTTTGGCTTTCCTCTGACAAAAAGTCAGCTTTCTATTCTTTTCCCCTTTAACTAGTTAGGACATCTTGTCAAAAACCCCAACATCTTGGATATCCACATCCCCATTAAGAGAGTCGCCAGTGATTTGTCTTGAGAACTGATCAATACCAGGGAGAGAATCGGCCAATAGCTTTCCAAATAATCAGACTTCTTATTAGTAAGAGATTCTAATATGGATTTATCCTATAAAATAACACTATATTCAACATTGCTGAATTCAAACCAGACTGATAGTTGTCACTGCAACCTATGTCTTTTTCCATATTAACTTGATGCATGTTCTTTGTCTGCAAAACAATTAGAAGCAGCAAAGCTCATTTTGCCCAAGCTCTAAATCAAACAGATAGAAGTTTTCTGTCAAAAACTAGAGTATTCCAACTAACATGGCATATTATTAAAATTAAAAACACTGAGCTAACAAGAGTCCTGTTTGGAAACACATTTAGAATTTATCATCATAATTCTCATTAACATTTCCAGGAGTAAGGCAAGGTTGGCAGTCAAAACTTCACACTCCAAAGGGTGATGTGGACGCTAATAAAGACAACTGACACATACAGTAGGAGTTTCGTAAGACTTCAAAAATGTCTTCTCTATATAACCGAGTCATTAAGGTGGCATTTAACATTCTTGTCAAGGTGAGTCGCTAGATACTCGCAGTCAGGGCAGTAACTACAAGCGTCAGCAACATCCACGTAAACCGCAAAGGCCAAGGAGCCATTTGTTCCCACTTCAGGAAAAACCTCAAAGGGTACACGAAAGCAAAGAGGCTCTAATTGGCCCTTTTAAGAATTTACTCTGATTAAAACAAAAATGTCACAGGGAGAGGGAAGAGTACAAACTGTCCTGAAGTACAGTTATTGAGGATGATTACGAACTCATATGAGTACTGTCAATAGCTTAGGTCTGCTGATGTTGCTCAGCTGAAACAAACATGCACAACACATCAGGCAAATATATGAAGCAACTGTATCTCCCACTCTCCCAGCTCAAGCCACCTTTGCTGAACAGCCACAGTGCTGCAGTTGGCAGGTTAAGACAATAGCATGAAAAAGTCAGAGCATGCCCAGTCTCCTAGCTGTAGTTAGTTGAAAATATGGACTACTACACATAATTACCCATTGAAATACCTTGGAAGGTACTCAGAAGTGGTCTGCTTGACACAGATTGCCCTATACAATGGACTAGCCACCTGCCTCACACCACAGGCATCAGTTTTGCAAAGAAAAAGAAAATTGTATGTAATGTCAAAACCACGATTTGATAATATCTGTATTAGAACAGGATTAGAACAGAAGACTTAGCACGTCCCAGCCAAAGCTTTTCATAGCATCTATGTTTCATTTTGTAAAAAAAGAACGTATATAGAATTGTTCATAAGGTACAGCTTGTAATACAGGTATATGAAAGGCTGGGTTAAGTCAGATGGCATAGGAATGGAAGCAACCCAGCTGCAAGAGAAGAAAAGTTTACTTAAGCAGCAAGATAAATCTGCGTTGCACAACATTGAGCTGCCATGGCTAGACTACTCAAAGTGCACACTCTGCTGAAAAACTGTAATACAAATCCATCTTAAGTTTGTAGAAAAAGCTCCAAATAAGTTATTTTGAGAACAGACAGCAAGAATGGTCCGTATTTTTGAAGAAAGTAGAAGTTTTTTGGAACTGTCCACTAGTTTAAGTAATGGTAATACTAATGCAAGATGAAAACCATGCTCAAGGAAGTACCAAGGTCTGGTTCCTCAGATGCTGAAGCAATAAGCAACAGTGGACACAATTGAAAAAGTGCCCACTCCATACAGTTAGCTAAACTGAAGCTCTCAAAAACCTTGAAGAATGGACATCAAGGTCAGTATCTTAATTCACCTGCATTAATGAGAACCTAGGAAAACAAGTTCTGTGATGATCACATCTCAGGTATTTATAATGTTAAACTGAGGATAGTAGATAAAAAAAATTAACCCCACAGGGAATCTGAAAGGTGTCACCCAACTACTCTGATAAGGATTCTACGCTTTGACGTAATAGTTTTTCATATTCTGTTCGTGGAAGAAAAATGTTCCAGTGACTTGAATGATGTGGCTATTCTATTAAGAATCAAATGGCTAAATAAAAACATGTACATTGTTACAAGCAAGAAAGGCAATGATAACAGCCACAAACCTAGTAGAAGTCTGTAACATCACACAACTGCTAGAGAGTGCAACACTTATTTGTTAAATCTCTCCATATAAGCTAGAGTTTA
The DNA here is from genome assembly GCA_013400055.1 of Nycticryphes semicollaris. NCBI lineage: Eukaryota > Metazoa > Chordata > Aves > Charadriiformes > Rostratulidae > Nycticryphes > Nycticryphes semicollaris. The sequence continues at coordinate 785,601 of VXBJ01007336.1, forward strand.
ATAGCAAATCTAGGATTTAAAAAAGAAAGTGTTTCTCAAAAGCATTCTACCAATCATTCTGCTCTTAACATATCATGTCCAAGTGGTAGACTCAACTGGCAGATTACTCCAAGCCAGATGTTTACCCGAAAGCTCACAGGAAATCGCAGAAGTGTTTCATCATTTATTATCAGCTACCTGAGGGATGACATGAATGTGTCTCATGTGAAGAATTCCTCTTGTCAAAACTGTTGGACAGCACTGCCAAGCTGAGGTGACTACTGTCTGTTTTAAGATGGGCTCTGTGGATTCCAGTCTGATAACACTGGCATGTACCATACCTAAAAGCCTTTTAACATGAGGGATTCTTGGGCAATAGCAGCTCTGGACATTTGTCTACTTCATAACAGAATCACTTTAGGATGAGATTAAAAGAACTGTCCCTGGCTTGATACAGAACACCAATTACAGCAGCAAGTTAGTAATGCAGAGATTTACCAGCAACAAAACTGGATGTGGCTGGGTTAAATACTGTTCCGGAGAAGTGGCAGATTAGCAAGGTGCTACCTTAGGAATACTCTGACAGCACAGTATTCATGTTAATTAATGGTGATTACAAAAACACAACCTGTGAGCTGACATGTAAAGTATTCTCTGTAACTATTAAACTTCCTTAGCTTTTCATCAGAAGTCATTAGCTAGAAACATTATCTTCCAAAGACCGGAAAGCTGAATTTATCTCACATATCCCTATTGTTATCCCCCAGTTAGATTTTTTACAACGATATACCAGAAAATGTCAGATCACCAAAACAAAACAAAAAAAGAAATTAAACAGCAATCACTTGCATCACATCAGCATGTAAAACATATAAGAGTCCCTTAAATGAGACTGGAACCCTGTAGTAGATAGAAGTTGATGTACAAAAGAAAATAAAGTATACATAAAAAAAAATTGGAATGCTGACCTTGGTATTTCATCTTCTTCCCATTCAGTGAATGATACACTGTTTGAATTTTCTGACAAATGAATTCTGTGACGTTTACTTACACCTGATGTATCACCTAGAAAGAAAAAATGAATGAGAAATTAATTAATTTACGCTGCGCTTAGATAAAACACATTTCATTATGTAATTGCATTTATTATTTAATACTACCAGTCCAAATGCTCCTAAAGAATAAATAACGCTGCTTGATGTCTTCAAAAAGTAACTATGCTATCATTTAAATGATTTAACTTTCTAACATGTAGATGCACATAAAAGGAAAAATATATTCTCAACACACTGACATGATTAGAATTACATTTACTGTGTTCTGGTCTATCTTAGGCTACACTCAATCTTTGTTTGTGTGAATTTCAAAGTGAATCATCATGCAGAGTCTGATGTAAAGTTCAGCATTCCCAAGTGTTTAGGTCCTCAGGTCAGACCCCAGTGGGAATTAGAAGCCAAACAAAACTCTAAATTCTACTTCACACTTTTCCTCTTTCTTATCTGAGCTGAAAGAGAATACACAATATATTCCAGATGCAGTGACTGTATCAGTAAGTGGAAACGTGCAATGAAGGCAAATGTTCTCTGACCTACAAATTAAGAAAACATTGTGTAAGTCTGCTGAGAGGTCTCAGGGTAAGGAAGTGTGCTCCAAAGTCATGCTGCAGAAATCCTCTCTGAAGATTTACTGCCTCCCTTGTGGTCTCTTCCTGAACCTTCCCTCTTCAGGGGAAGAAGAGACAATACACACAGGATGTGTCACAAGAAAGAAAAAAGCTCAGGAATGGAGTTGGAGGGAGGCAGAACGGGAGAAGACCTTGAAAATTCCTCAGGCTTTCACTTCTGTGTGAAAGACTAGCTTCAATCTTGACTTTTCTCAGCTAGCTGGGTGCCCCACACTACCAGGTTTGGGTTTTTTTATGAAATTTATCTTTCAGCAATAGCAAACCCTTTTGCATTTTTTAGATACACTAATTGAACAACTCGTCAGAGGCCTTCAATAAATAAATATGTATTAGAACAGTTATTTTTAGTCTATAATTCTAAAGTAAATTCCATAACCAACTCTTGCCAATGTGAATTCCACTACCGGGAAAGGGATATCTCATGTAGCAAAAAGCCCTGAATAACACAGTTACTACGGAAGCAACTTGGAAACACCACGCCAAAGTACCTCAGAAGCTACAAATAAAAGCAACTGAAATCCAGGAGGCTTAATTAAGTATGTTTCAGATCAACCCTACTGCACCTAGACTAGTCCCTCAAACCCTGTCCCTGCATCAGACCCCAGAGTGCACTGACATAGCACACAGTTGCTAAGCTCACCTGGGAAATGTGGCACTCAAGCGTGGTGAAACAACACGCCTGTGTTTATGCAGGAGCCAGCTCAGATTCAGCCACACCTGCACTAAGATGGTCTGTGCATTGTGATGCCTAAGAGAATGACTCCAGGAAGACAACACAAAATTCCCTACTTTCAAATACTTGTAAAAATCAAGGCTCAAATTCCTGTATCCATTTGTTTCTTGAGTAAAGTTACTCATAGGTATAGAGATTTGGACTAGATGATCTCCAGAAGTCCCTTCCAATTCTGACAACTCTGTGATTCCGTGATTTAAGGACACTCAGTATTTCCCTTTTGACATGAAGATCTTTAAAGACAATAGCAGTGATACATCAAGGTCTTTCAGAGTTATATTACAGAAGATGATTCAACTACTGAAGATAAAAGTTTTCTAATAGTTTTAGTGGCAAGTGGTGCATGAATGAATTTGCAGCCTTCTTCCTTGCTATCCATAAAGAGGAGAACTTGAAGAAATACACTGATGAAGGCTGAGTATATTCCTGCTACTACAAATTGGCCTGCTGACCTCTCTCAGCTTTCAAGAGTCCACTTATCTCAGTGAGAAAAATAGCACTGGAAACAGGCTCCTGAAGCTGCTTACTTACATTTAGGAACAGATTTATTACTGAATTTTCTATTCCTTGCCGGACCAATTTTTGTATTATCCTCTGCAAGGCAAGAAAAATAAGTGTGTGCTGCACATCTTTAGGCAAAGACTTTTACTGCCATCTAAGAAACAATGTTCAGCCTGCCCTGCATGGCACAAACTACGCTTGACTAACATAAATGCATACCCCCAAGACACAGCAGCTGTGGAACAGGCAAGCGTGTCAGCTGTAAGCAGAGGCTGTACCTTCTACACTAGTCCAACAGGTCTGAGCTTAGAAAGGATGGTACCTCTCAGGGCTGTTGTGCAAGGACTGGCCCCTTGACAGCATTGCCTCTATAAGGTTGTACCAGGGACAAACCATTTCTCACTCAGCTTCTGTGTTAGGAGTAGTAGAAAGTGGCCCTTCACCTGGGGGCCCTGCAACAAACTGAGGCAGGCTACTTATACATGTGTGATGTGGAGCCGTGGAAAACAGTACGAATCTTGATAGAAGCATGGCTGCCTTTATCTGACTGAGCCAGTACAAGGTAGTCTGTCATTTTCTTGCTTTTATTCTACTGGATCCTCTCCTACCAGAATAAAGTCCAGTGGGCTCAGCCCATGCTCCTCTTTCACCCTCTTCTTCCCATTCAAGACCTACATCTCCCACCCTTAAATAAATGATGAAGGAGAACATAAATAGCTTGTGCCTTTCATCTGTCATCTGAAAGAGAGAGGGAAAAGAGCTATGGAAAAAGACTGGCAGAAAGTATTTGATACGATCACATTGCATGTCTCCAGAAGGCCACTTTGGACATCTGAAAGACTAAAGGTAACTGACTATTCTTCCTCAGGACTGAAGGTCCTGAAGATGCTCTACCCATGGCTGAGCTTTTGTCTTCCTACAGTTTTGACACCAGCAAAAAGTGTGGCCTATTGTTGAGTATGAGAAATGTATTTTTCTTCAGATGAGAATCAGCCACGATACGCCATGGACTCATCTATTGCTGTCTGAATATACATGTATAATCATAATGGGACAAAATTGCTCTTTTTACAGAAAGATACTTTACTATTCTTTTCAAATCTTGCTTTAGCTGTAGGAACAATTATGATTTAAGTAAACAATACTTATTTTTCTAAATGTTAAGTACCAAAGACATGATGGTTTTCCTACTGTTCTCTCCCCTTTATATTAAAGCATTTAGATAACTTTATGAATGTTCTTGTCAAACTTGATTTTTATGGAAGTGTGTACTTTGAAAATGCCAAACTAATTTTTTCAAATGAAAATTTAAAATACCTCCTTCGCTCAGACATTTATATTTCATATTTCATGTTAGAGCAAATGACCTTAGTACAAACACAAGCTTTTTTAATTAAAAACACTGTCAGCAGAGCATAATGGTTAGCCATAATTTTATAAAGACACTACTGCATTAAAAAAAAAAATTGTAATTGATATAGGGATCAAAAACAAACAAAATTATTAAAGCAACAGTATTAGTGCGCTGTCTTTCATAAATTCTTCAACTAAATGCCAACTATTTTTAATCTTCTACTTGTGAAGAGGTGTGAACATCTTGTGAAAATGGCCACAGCTACACTGCTGCCAGAACACATATTTCTTGATACATAGATTCTCATTTCAGGAAGCAGACTCTTCCTCAATCCAAACACACAGGCACAAAAAGGAAAAATGATAGAAGGCTACACACACACTGCTTTGACACAGAAAGCAAACTACAGGGAAACAGCAGATGATACCCATTTAGCCACAGCTACAGCAGAAGTCTGAGGGCTAGTGACATTTAGTTCAAAATGGTAGCTTTTAACCTTCAAGACAATTACATGGTCTTAAGAAACAAACACCTTACTTTTTCTCCTTGCCTTTCTGAATTTGACAGCAGCCAGGTTTATTAAATTCATTCCATATAAGTTGTAGTCTATAAAGAGTTGAAGGAGGTAGGGAATATGGGCTTCATGAGGCTGGTAACATTTGTTCATTATGGCTCCACCTTGCAGAAGCTCACATACTCTAAAATTAAAGACAAATTCGGACATAAACCAAAAATTATTCCAGTACAAGAAGACTGAGGTTTGATTTTTTTCAAAATATAAAATAAACTTCTTAAATTTTGCCTTAGTTGTATTTTTAACTTAAGAATTTTGCTTTTGCAGTAACAGACACATAAAAATGATATCTGCTGATAATGATTCAATATGTGGATATTAACTAAAAAGAAGCTGTGAATCCTCCAGCTTAAAAAATAAATAAAAATCTATGAAAAAAGCATCATATCTTATACTATTTCTGCAACTAATCCAAGGGCATTACAGTCCATGGAAATCCTTCTACAGAATAAGTGTAGCGGCTGTACGCCTACACACTTCGAAAGTCCCTCTAGTTCTCCTTGACATATATGTGAAGATGTCCCGCATAGCTTTCAAGTTACATACTGTATACGTAGAAGCAGTATTTTAACAACTTCCTAGAATCATGACAGTCTGCTCTTTTAAACTTCTACACATTAAAAAAAAAATAATTGTTGCTTTATTTTGCCAAGATGTAGGTGAATCTTGCTACAAAATAGACTTTTTAATTTAAGATATAAGGAAATTAGCCAGAACTTCATCTCACCACATCCTTACCTTTTTACCATTGCGGGATTGTAAAGATAAATCTTCATGAACTGCCTCTCTTTTTCATGGTAACCATAAAAAGGCCTGGAGAGGAAGAAGTAAAAGCAAGAAGCTATCTGGTTATGCTGTGGCATTTATTCAACTGCACTGAAGAGTATTAAAATCCCAGGGGGTGAGGGGGGCGGAAAAAAAAGAAATAAACTGCACATCCAGGAGAAAATTCTCACGTGTCAGGCCAAAGGGAAGTGTTAGATTACTGTATAAAGATAAGAAAAATAAGCCCTCTGCATGTCAAAGTATCTTAAAAAAAAAATAAATAACATTAGAAGGCAATTTAGCTTGACACCGTTTCTCACTTACCCCACATGTAAACACACTAATGGCACACCATCGTAACAGTACTTTTAATAAATGTATTAGTTGTGGACTGCTTCAAACCCAGCGTTCAGCCTTTCTGACAAATGCTGTATCAAAGTCCTTAAGGACATTAATTCTGCAGCTCAGGTGTAAAAGAATAAATACTGGCTGTGTAATATAAATAACTGAACAAGGAGAACAGCTTAAAAGAGTGAATAGCTGCCCCTTTTCAGTGATTACTAATCATCTTGTGCACTAAATGAGGCATGAACCCTGAAGAAAATAGGATTTGAGAATGCAATTAAAGAATACATAGCATAATGAATATGTCAAGGCGAAACCGAGGCTGAACAGGCAGCATTAATTCAGGTATTAACTTGACTGAATTACTGACTTTTCAGCATCTAGAATTTTAATCTAATCTAACATGCTTGTAAAACAGCACGTTAAGGAAGCTGGCTGTAATTCAACACATTGAGTGAATGGAAGAATTTACGGTTGGCAGTAATCACAACCAAAGTCAACAGAAATTCAGGAAGGCATACATTTAAATGTTACCGCTACAAAATAAAATCTCTTTATCAAAAGTATTATTAAAAAATGCAGCCGGGATGCGTACCTGCTAAATCAAAAAATGAAGTTCAGTAGTAAGAGAGGTTTCAGTCCTAAATGAAATGCAAACTCAGCACAACTGCAGCATTAATGTTGCTGTCCTTAATGCGGTAAAATATACACACATTTAATATTTCCTAGAGCTAGACTGAACTGTTTATGATGTTAAAATTGAGATAAGTTGAAACAACAAACGTAAAGCCATTAAGCTGAAAAGGAGATCAGGTCTTGTCCAGCTTTCACTGTTGAGATGAACAGCCATACAACAGTTCACATAGTTCTCACAAAAAGAACAAAAAGAAGAAATTTGGTGTATTAGCTTCCTTGTTACAGAGAAACACATCAGAAAGTTGTGATTAGACATGAAGACATTGCGGGTGCTTTACTAGCAATATCTAGAAGATACCACTAAAACTGGCTGGGAAAAGAAAGATTATCTTCCTAAACTTAACGGTTAGAAAGAACATATTTCCAAAATGCATGAAAAAAATAAGACAGTGCTGCACAGCAGTGAAAATTAGCATTTACATTGTTTTGAAGATTAAAAAGTCAATGTATGTATAGACTAACTGTGTTCCTCCTGGACAGCTTCCTATTATTCACTATGATATGACCTATTTTTCAGCCCTTGGTTATGGAAGTTAAATGAAAATTGATTAAGGGAGTCCTTAAAATGTTAACATTCAATAATAATATATAGTTCTTGCAGCAACAGAAAGCTGCACCACATAAACACGACAGCTTGACAGATAAATAAATTAATCTTCAAAACCCTCCACTTCATGGCCTGTGCTGCTGAGTGAATCAGTCAGATAACCATGAGCTGATGGTCTCTGCAATGTGCTTCCTACAGGGACAGTCTTAAATGAACAAAGAAAAGGAGACCTAGAGCCAGGCTCCTGCAAGACATGTCTGGTCACAAGGAACCTAGAATAACCTAGACAGGTAGAAAATGCTGGCTGTAATAGCAGAGACAGAAAAAGCTAGAAGGAACAGATTTGCAAAAGTGATAGACACTAAAATCAAAGTTTATGAAAAAATGGTAGTGTCAAGTGTTCGGGAGAAAACCTATTGATTATCTTAAAGTCAAAGCAAGCGAGAAGAATTATTGAGTAGTTGTAAAGACCTGTACAAAAACACACATGGAGGAAAAGAAAAAGGAAAAGCACTGCAGTCACCCAAGTCTATAACGAGTGCTTTTATGGAGTATGACTGCAAAACCAATTTCAAAACAAATAACCAAAAATCTGAACAGGTCATACTTACATTCCAGATACTAACGACACTTTGAAAACATGCTGAATAGTAGAAGATGGATTGCCTAAAGCCACATTAAGTGCTCTGTCAATGCTGAATGCCACTTGACGAAGATAGTACTCTGGATGCTGTCCAAAACCATCATATGGTACATAGAGGTAAGGAAAAACACCATGTAAGTGGAGACACGTCTTCTGACCTAAAGAGAAGAGGCAAACATTTATTCTCTAAGTACATAATTTTCTTCTTTTAAGTCATCCCTAACTTTTTTTCAGGCTGTTTTAAGGTTCTGCAGACAGGATAAATTCATGAAACAAGTTCAGGTGTATTTCAAACAAAAGGTATGAATTTTGAGCAGTTCTCACATTTGATTCACGGACAAAAGCAATACAGAACAGATGGAGTTACATGACATACACAGTGACAAAGTCTGCTGTTATGCAAGTATAATCCTAACAATTTTCTCTGTAATAGTAAAACAAGGACTCTCTAAGAATATTTTTTCATACTGAGTCAGTGTTGGATGGTTAATGGTTTCTCAGCCTTTGTGAAAAATTTGCAGTACCAAAATTCTTCCCATTCCTCACCGGAATGAGCACGCATCTCTCAAAAGTTAAAAAGAAAGTCCAGAGCATCTACAAGGGCATTCTGTTTTCTAGTGACTAAGGCATAAATTGGTATATGGAAATAAACAATTTTCAGCCTTTTAAATCTGTGTATCCCTGAGAGGTGGTCTCTACTGCATATGCAGATCCCTAGCATTCTAACAACATACTTACTTCTCAGCATTAGCTTTCCTGAGTCTGCAATAACACCAGAATGAAAGAACACACCATGAAAGCCATCACAATAGGTCCCACCTTAAGCTTCAGCTTCAGACAAGGTAGGACAATAATGTGGACTGGGATCTCCCAACCCTAACACATTTTTGGGGGAGCTAGTCTCAACCATAATGTGTGTTTCTCTGTTGTTTTCACCACAACAATACAACAGAGCATGTATTCACTGCTGAAACGAACATCAGATCCTACTTGCCACCCTTCCAGTCCCAAGAATCATTCATGACTTTCACAGAAAAATACTATGAGCACATGCCGCCCACAACCCCCACTGCACTGTAATGATAGGTCAAGTATATCATCTCGCATTTTGTTTTGATAAATTCTCTGCATGAAGAGAGGAAAACAGTATCTAAAGACAGTGCTTTCATCAACCAGGAGATAGGTATTACAAAGAGGCAGCACAACTTCACTGAGCCACAAGACCAATGAAACGACTTCCAAAAGTCTATTCTTTCAAATTGAGGTCACTTTTCAAGCACGTGGACCTTGCCCAAACTATTTACACTCAGTCATACCTACATCAGTGCGTCACTGGCCACCCAGAGAAGACTGAGACTGCTCTAAGTCTATTAAAGTGCAGGAAAAACAGAGCTTCAGAATCAGGAGAGCTTGCAAATTTTTAGACCTGTGAAATGCATGCCTCCCAATACCATAAATAGGATAGCATTTTATTTTTACTGGGGGTCAGATGTATTGCTCTTTCTTCAAATACTTATCAGATGTTCACATAATGTCTAGAAGTGAGAGAAATTGCTCCAACAATGAAAGTACAAGTCCTTTTCCCAACGTGAATTTCATTTTTCCTACAACTCACTCCCATATATCTCTTCAGCGATGTTTAAATACAATCTATAGATGCATTCAGAATCTTGAGGTCATCATCTATGATGAACTCTGCCCATGCTTTTAAACTACTTAAGGAGAAGAAAATTTTTATTTATTTATTATGCACTTAAAATAATAATAGACTAAGACAAAGGGGAAATCAGAGAAAAAAAGATGTGAACTAGAGGGGGCTTTAATGGTAAAACAAAGGACAGTAACACACGGTAGGAAAATCTCTGCCTTCCTAATGTGGGAGAAGTCATTTATTAGTAGCACGTGAACTGAGAGAGTATCGATGTGTGCAGTGGTAGCAGACCATTTATTTTCTGTACCGAGTCACCAAGGCTGACTTTCAACTAAAGGATTCTTCCCCTGTTCCCCAATATAATTAGCAGAAAATTACTAGCTGATTAAACTTCTAATGTTCCTCTATTCAATTTTTTTTGTTGTTGGTTTTGGGGTTTTTTTTTGAGGGAGGCGTTTGGGGGAGGGGACGGGGGTTTGGTTGAGTTGGAGTGAGGGTGGTGAGTTGTTTTTTAATGATGTTTACCAGGATCATGTTCTGGGAGAAATTCAAATTCATTCATACATATTATTTGCCTGAATGCTGAATTTTTCTGAGTACTGAAGCTTTTAAAAAACAAGTGAACAAATCACCTTACACCAAACTAGATTTGATATTAGAGCAACAGACTAAGAACATCTGGCAAATGTATAGGTCTATCCTCCCATTAATTTTATAAATTCAGTTGTTTGCTACTTAAACTTGTCAGACTAAATCTGTTCTGCACTTTTTTCTTTCTTTTTTTTTACACTAGTAGCTATGAATACTTGTTCTTTTTGATAACAGTTTAAAAGATACTTTTGTTTTGATGGTTGCCCAACTGTTCTGAGTTATAGTGAATTTATGTTCCCTCAGAAAACAAAATTGCAAAGCACCAGAATAAACAGAACAGGGAGACAGTCTAAACTTACTGTACTAAAATTCAGGTCCCTTTGGAGTTATGCAAGACAACTCATTAATAATGCTTTTACAGCTAGCACCTGATTTCTCAAGGTCATTAAATTTAAAAAGCAATGTGTCAATTTCTACTGCAGCTATTAATAGTCCTTGTTGAACTGAAACATGATTTTATTGTTGAATAAAAAAAGAACACATATGAAGAAAACTTCCTTCTGTTTCCTTCTGTCCCCTCCCCCTGCACTCCTCCCATGAAATACACTACAGCTTTCAAGTGACCAAAGAGTCAAATTATCACCTAACACCAGGGAAATCTTTTAAAACATACACACTAAGCTCCTTTTCGTTTTTGCTTCTGCCAAGAAATCTGCCAAGCCACTGCTGATTTAAGACTCCTATTAGGCCAGCAGCTGTCAAGTTACATGGGTTTATAAAGCTACCCAGATCCTTGTTAGTATTGACTCATTTACCGTGCTATTTGCTTACATTGCTATTTTTATTTACAATCCATATGACTACAAGTCTTATTCTGCCAGTGTAAAAACAAAGTCATTTGCTTCCATCATTTAAGTAAAAGCATCAAATTGCACTGAATGTGATGGTGTTGAGTCTGCAGCCCAGACTCCAGTAATAGCAACCATGGTTTGCACTGAGCCATCACAAATTCTAGTGGATTCTTTCCAATAGAGCCACAAGGAGAAAACAGATCTACCCACCAAGGATTTCGGGCCACACAGACTCAGGAATTAACATAAATTAAAAACTGGGCTTGGGATAAGGTTAAGAAGTTTTATGCTTCAGATGTGTCAAACTTCTGTTTCTTTTTGGAGATACAGACAGAAGCAGGTTTGTACAGTGCACCTGCATCACAACCATTCTGTACACAAGCAGAAAACATAATGTCTCTATGAACAACTGAGCATAAAGTATACGTTCAGCTGGGCTGGTGGTGACCGTGGGTTATCAGGCAGGGGGAGGCTGCTGCCTAACCAATTTCTCTAACCCACGATCTCTTACAGAATGATATTGAATTATCTGCAGGTCACAGAACAAGCATCCCTTGTATGACTCAATGGGGCTGCTGAGTAAACGTATAGAAATCTAGAAGTAAAGCTGAAGTTTATTCACAAGTCTTCTTCAGGCTTCAAATTAAGCAGTGAATGAAGGAACACAAAAAGTGCTGTTATAACATACAAAAGCAGCAACACATGACACTCAACTAGGAAACTGGGGATCTTCTATGTCAATACAGATGAATAGCCAGAAAAATAACAAATCTATACTTCAAAAACAATATACATTTTCAATTAGTAAAGAAAGTGAGCCCACTCCCCAAACTCATACTTACAAAAGCAAGGAACATAAATATTACTGAAGTATTAAACCCAAATATAGCACTTTACATACTTGAAACCCACCAATGAGACACTCAGAAAGCCAGCCTGCTATCTTTTATTTTTTTTAAGATGGTTGCCATATGCATTACTATTAGGAACACATATCAAGCATAATCCTTCAGCTACTGCATAATTTAAAATACCAGAAAAAAAAACCCCTGTAGCAAGCAGCAACCCTAAGACAGAATATTTGAATATAATTAGAAAAGAACTGAAACCAGTATGACAAAGGAATGCAAAAGGTGCTCAACAACTGCTCAAGAAGATGCAAGAACTGATGTCTTCTGACCACCAGAATGCTCAGCCATACAGGTATGGACAAAGCTGAGCTGTGATCTATACAGAATCACAGAATGATTGAGGTTGGAAGGGACTTTTGGAGGGCATCTGGTCCAGCTTCCCTGCTCAAGCATACGAACATTTAATTTCACAGACAACCCGAGGATTATTATTCAAGTGTCCTCAAGAGAAGTGCTCTTTGACCATTTGAAAAAAATAATTTTGCTTTAAATTTATAAAAAAATTATTTCTACTGAGATCAAATTGGACAAATTTCTGTACAAAAGAAAAACGTGAAAATTATTATATGAGACATTACTGTATTGTGCAGTTCAGGAATAGAGTTTGCAAACAAGTTAGACAAAGAGCACCTAAGGATCCACCACAGTTAGCACTTGAAAATCTGTATGTATATTTGAGGAGGAGAAGATAGAAGTCCTCCCATTCTGGATATAATTCCACACATACAGGTCTATCTGCTGGCTCATACTCCAGCTCATGCAGTTACTGCTTCTGGTTATCTCCTCTGAAAGACTTCCACTCTTCATGGGAGAACTGTGAACAGAACACATAGATGATCCTACACTAGTGCAGTTTGTAGCCTAGAATATTAAAGAACACTGGAATCTGCTGAGCCTATAAGTCAATGTTGAGGTCAAGGCACCCCAAAGAAACCACACACTAGGTCCTAGGTTCTGGTCTACCTATGAATATCCAAACCCACTATTTTCACATTAGATTTATCTAATCGCAAGGCTACTGGCAAAGCTTTACAGACCTGCATTTGTACCACCACGAACAGGTATTCTACAATAAGAAAAGGGGCCCAGCTGCATCTGAGGGGCATTTCAGCCTCAGTATTGCTTATACATTAGATAGGATGATTCTAAAATACAAAATCCGTTCATCTGAGATTTTTAATAACAAAAGAGAGCATGTCCTACAGTTGTGATACGGTTTAACTAACTTCTAATAAATGATACTCAAAGCCATTCAGTTCCTGTACTGTAATTCTTAATTTAGGAACTGACTACAGAGTCCTCACAAACTGGTCAATAATAGAAACACTCTGAATAGCCATCATCTCATATAGTATTTAGAAAACAAAACCTAAAGCTAGATAAATATGACTTTAGAAAGCAGTTCAATTCTGGTCTGCGTGCAAACACATTTTGCTGTAATATTTCTGGCACAGAACAAGCTGATCCCATTATGATAAACTTAGTAGAACCACGGGGAACACACATGGAAGAACATGATGACTACAAAGAGTGGGAAAACTATCAGTCCTGTCAGGAAAAAAAATTCTAAAAATTAAAATTTCTAAATGGGATAAATATTAGAACCCAATTTCAAAGTAATTTCTTTCCCATGATAAAAGTTACCATGCCATAGGCAATCTCACTTACCCTTCCTTCAGGAATAGGCTTTAGAGAGCAACATCAAGTTGCAACAGGAGTACTTACTTTACCCTGATAGGTAGGTAACATGAGCATCTTCTGCAGTTTAGATGGTGCTTTAAACTTAAACTATGCTGCTCACTGGAGAGGGCTTGTCAAGACATTGATCACTGAATATCACTCAGAACTGAGCCACTGAAAATGGATAGGACTCAATTACTTTATAGTGCTGATACAGCCTATGAAATTAAAGTCACCATTCTTCACCTCTCCCAGAAAGCAAATAAATCACATACATGGACTGATACAAACATGGTAATACTTTGACAAAGACAAATCCCCTCCCTAGCAAAACTTGGAAAGGTCTTTTTATCTTAAAATGTTTGCTATGTTACTCAAAAACAGAAGAGTTCAAGTTTATTTTTTAATGTCAAAGAGTCCTTTAGTAGTACATTACACCAACGTAACTTCTTCAGTGATTAAGTGAAACTCAACCTTTTCCCACAGTCCTCACTTAAGTCAGCTTTTTTCCAAGGGGTGAGAAGAAAGGGAGGACTACACCCATTGCAGTTTTGAAACAATGGATACTAGAAAAGCAAGAATAATAAAATAAGGCCTTGCAGCAGCAAGATAACCTCAAAACAGAATCAAGAACCAAGCTCAAAGACCATATTTCATATATATTACATATTTGTGTCAAGGCTTTCAGTTTTTCTTTGGCATGTGAGAAAACACTTACTCCAGTAACATTTGTAAAAGGGACAGAAAAAAATATTTTTAATTACATTTGTTTGAATCCAAATGGAGTGTTTGGTTATTTGTAATTCTTGAGTCAGTAACTGTTCCTTGAGACATATAATACTTCTACTCCCATGAAAAGAAAAAAATATAAAAGAAAGCTTATCCACTAGGAAAATGAAGGCCTGTGACTCATTACAACTAGATTACTCCTCACCCTTGATGTAGATCCTTAGAGAGGGAGAAGGGCTGGGTTTTTCATCTGTAATTTAAAATTAAAAATCTCTGTATAATTAAGTGCATATTGAAGTAATACCTAGCCTAGAATCAGAGATGAGAGTTCAATTCCCATCTAGGGAGACTTCATGTGTGGCCTTGGGCAAGTTACTTACCATAGATGATGCACTTTCTTGTGAAATGGACATAACAGTACTTTCACATCTGAAAAAATCTGTTAAAGGGATAAATATACAAAAGGAACATTCTGAGACCAAAACAGATAAAAAAACAGAAAAAAAAGATGGGTTTTAGGAGTACACAACGGCTATGAAACCCATGACAAAATGTTCAACAAAGCAGCAGTATCCTATTCAGGATATTGCCATGTCTGCCTCAGCAAACCTTCACGAAAGGAAAGCAAACTTGTGAGCAACTTGTAGGCCTAGAATCACACTACTGAACATATTCTTCTTCCAATAGCAGGCCTCATGCATCCTTTTTTATCTCACACTACTTAACCCTGAAATTATATCCTGCTTACTTCAACACTTTTGCACCAAAATTGAAACAACCTGACCATATGAAAAATACATGACTTCAATCTTCCATCTATGGGATGGCTCAGTGCAGCAAGAATATTAAGTTAACAAATTAGTTCTTCCACTACAACTATGGGAGAAACAAAGATGAGAGAAAATCAGAGCATTCGGATATAAAGCTGAATGATTTTAAAAAAAGAATACAAACATTCAAGATGCCTAAAAATACCACTACAAGAGAGAAAGAGCAAAAAATTATGGGAGAAATTTTCCACATACTAATCAAAGATCAAAATACGGAGTAAGAATCACACCACTTCAGCAGGCTCCTAAAAGCAGACAAGGAGATCTCACAAATTAGAAGAAAATGCAATGTAACATTGGTTTGGGGGACAGGCACTCCCTCCAAAAGCGTAAAGGCATTCTGGTGCTCTTGCAAGCAGCACAAAGTATAATCTCCCCAGAATCATCAGGTACATCATCACAAAGGAACAACTATTACCTACAGTTATCTTCAAGCAAAATAAGTAACTTCATTGTGGAGATTGTAGGAAAAATACAGCTCATGAAATTTACTGTTGTGCACTCAAACTAGAACCAGGGAAGTCCAGAGATACAGAAGATAGTAAGTACAAATCTCCTGAAATAAAAAAGACCAAAATTAAGCACCTCAGAGATCAAGGATGAGCTATGTATAACCAACTCCTCACAAGTTTAATTACTTGTGAGTTATTAAAAAGTGACAACAGTATTTTCTTCTTTTCTTAGTAGAAACAAGCAGATATACAAGGTAAGGTTAGGTGTTTGCTTTATTAAATACCAACCTACAAAACGAGCCATATACAAAATGTTATTATTGCTTCCTCTATTGACAGACTACTCACATAAGCAGCCGGACAATATCAATAATATTTCTATAGAATGAGTGTCAAAAATCATCAGGATGCCAGCTAAAATGAACTAAGACACACGAAGGAGGAAAATGTAGCTGGCTGCAGCTACAGATTCCAGCTACCATACCAGGCTCTTGGCATGCACAGGCTGACAACACAGGCCAAGCTGCTATTCCAGTAAGACAAGCAACCACATGAATGCAACAGAGGCAGACGATATTAGACCACACTGACCAAAGCATAGCTGAACAGAAAAGATCTTATTTACTAGCCCCAGATGGTACGTACTTTACCGCATCCTGCACAAGATGAAAAAATAAGTCAGTAGTAAAAAGGCGGAGTAGGATAGTTAAACAGCCTTTTGTTTCCATTCCCTTCAACTATTTGTTATTAATGACTGTTACTGCTACACAAGTTCTCTAAGCTATCCTATTAGTCTTTCCTGAGGAAAGTAACACAAGCCACGTGTACATGGAAATTGGTGCATATATACTCAAAGGAGAAAAAGTTTTGCTGGATAGTAACTGAACTTTCACCTCTGCATGAGGCTCATCTATCTATTAGATGCTGTAATGAGTATGCGCTATTTCTATCACTATTCCTGTCTTTTTCCTGTGTCAGATAAAACCAGTTGAAACATTTTTGTTCAACTGGAAGAAAACAGGTATGTTCCTGTCAGCCAAATAGCTAGTTAGAAAAAGAAGACACTCTTCATAAATGTTGGCTATGCTGACCACCACCGGGCTTGTGTAATACCAGAGAAATTATACACTGTACACGCACTCTTGGAAGTAAGATTAGTTTATGTTAACAAATAAATGACACCACATTCTGTTTTTCCCTTCCTCTATTCCTCAAACAGTGCTAACTAATTCTGTGTATATTTTTTGGAAGTTTTCTTCTATATTTGCATTAACATCTACCATTCGTAGGTAACAGTCATGTCAGCCTAGTCTTCTAACTGATGGCAAACTCCACAAAAACAACCACTGTTGTAGGATACCCATAAGCAAATTTGCAACACTTGATACTCCTTATCACACATACTCTTTTAATTCATGGAAGTTCTTAACATCTTTTGTATGTTATAAGCTTACCATTTTTGGACAAGCAGCAACTTAGAGAGTACTTCCTTACTTTAGACACCTTTTAAACTCCTCTATAAGCTTTTGAAAGGGCTCCATGGTGTGCAGCAGCAATAGCAGGGAACAGAACTTCATGACCCAGAAAATAAACTGTGTTCTTATTATCTTACTAACTCTGTGTTCAGGGTTTATGTGGCAAGCTGTTGGCAGAGGGGAGGGTGGGAGGGCTGCAGGGGTGGCCACTGTGGGAAGAGGCTGGGGCTGCCCCGTGCAGAACACAGACAGCTCCAACAGACCCACCACAGAGCACAGCTGAGCCCCTCAGCCAAGTGGGAGCACCCCTGGGAAAACATGTTTAAGAAAGGGAACACAGAGTCAGAGAAAAGGGGAGGAGGAACAGCTCCATGGCAGAGCAGATATCCCCTGCAGCTCACCGAAGAGCCCACATCAGAGCAGATATTCCCTGCAGCCTGTGGAGGAGCCCACAGTGGAGCATAAGGATATTCCTGAAGGAACTGCAGCCCATGGAGAACCCACACCAGAGCAGAGGAAAGATATGAGGAGGAAAGAGTGGCAGAGATATGCCACTACGTAGTGACTGCAATCCCCCCGCCATTCTCCCTGTGAGCTTGCAGGGCAGGGCATGGGTGTGGGGTATGTGGTTTGGGGGAGTCTGGAGTGAAGGAATGAAGCCGAGCCTGGGAGAGGAGGGAGGAAAGGTGTGCTAGTTTAATATTTGAGCTTGTTTCTCTCTACCTGTATCGATTTTAATTGGCAATATGCCACTTAATTTTCCCCAAGTAGAGTTTGTTTTGCCTGCAATGGTAGTTGGTAAGCAATTGTCCTGTCTTTATCTCAACCGATTGCTTTACTGTTTCCGTTTTTCCTAATTTATCCCCCTGCTCTACCAGACTTGGGGTGGTGGGTGGTTGCTTGGTACAAGCAAGCAGCTGGGTGGGAACGTGGCTGTTACCCAAGTCTAACCTGACACACACCAATTATCAGAAATGACCCCCTGGATGTCAGCCTCTAGTGCCTACAAACTATTTCAGAAGGCTTGGAAGAGGTAAACATGTAAAGCAAGTCTTACTGTTAGTGGACTCATACTTGCTATCTTGTGATCTATAACTTCAGCAGAAGATTTCAGAGGGTGTTACAGCTGCAAGTCTCTGCTTTAAACCTTTACTCAGAGTAGAAGCTTCAGCCTACCCATATTAACTTAATAAAAACCAACATACAGCGCCAATCCCCAAAGTAATAAAACTTTTCAGTATAATGTTAACATATTTCACCACAAACTTTCCATAAATCAGTCACATTACCATAACTTACATTAAATAAACATCCTCCATTTGTTGCACTAATACAATAATTGAACAATGTAGAAGAAAGTATTATTGCTCACAACAAACCTATTTTAAAACATATTGGTGAAAGATATGCTTATTCATGAACCTTCCAAGAACTATGCATGAGGGTGCAGAATGTTCAAGATGTTTCAAAATGCAGGGGGGGGGGGAGCTAAGGAAGCAGATAGGGCGATAAGATGTCCTAATCCATTGAAGCTTCTAAAAAAGATGCTATAAATTGAGATTGCCTGAATCCTTATGCAAAGTTTTCCCTAAGGATTCTTAAGACAGGACCCCTTCAACCAGCTACAAAAGTGAAATGACTTTCAACTGACACAGCAGCCTTTAGTTTGCTATGAACCAAACCAATCCCCCCAGCCAAAGTCAATTCCACAGAGCTGTTAGAGAAAGCAGCCCCACAGATGATTGACAGAAGCTGCATTCCTGAAAGCTGGTGGTCGGAATCTTGATTCATCTAACAGAATTGTAAATCCTGAGCAATTCTACAGTTTGTAACACACATGCACACACAAAAATCTT
>VXBJ01007336.1:804457-837162 GCA_013400055.1 Nycticryphes semicollaris
GGGAGGGTAAGAGTCTTATACGAGAGAAAAAAAAAAGTCCTTGAAACCAAAAGTAAATGAAACAAGCTTTTTTAAAACTTACTCTTTTCCCACAGATTTATCCATGGTATTTCAGAAGAATCTATATTTTAGCTTTTTGACTTCTACCATGAAAATAGTCCTGAGATCTCTGCCACACCCTCAGCTGTGATTGCTAACAAGCAGGGTTCCCCCCTCCCCCAGGTAAACAAAGACCTCAGCATCTACTGAAGTCAATAGATGCTAAATACAGACATAGCATCTGTGACTCTTCAAATGTGATCTTTTTATGCCTTCTTCTGTTCTTTTATGTATTACAAAATATGTAAATGAATGCTCTTTCAGTAATACAGCTGGTGTTACTATTTTACTCTGCACATTTTGCAGTACTATTAAGGATCTTACTTCCTCTTTTGGTTTCTTTTCTGACATGCTACTTCACTTCCTCATGTTGAATTAGACATCCATCCCCCTCTTTTCATCTTCTGTAAAGTCTGTTGTCTCTTGGCAGCACTGGAAGGGTTTCATGGCTTTTTGCCTGCTCTAGCCTTTATTTCAGCAAAGAATGCCCAGTCTTTGTAGCACTCTTATCTTGGGTTTGTTACAGTCATTAATTGATAACATACACACTGTTCTAGTTCTTCACATAATTAGAACTGCAAGATCGTTTGCTGTCTTAGTGCTACAGGAAAAAAAAAAGATAATTCAAACATTTGAGCACTTTACAGAAAGCATGAATCCAAAGACTGTTTCTCTTGTACGGATTATTTCATGTGGTTGCCTTGTATTTCCTCAACAACCTTCAGAGTGGCCGTAAAGACCGTGTAGACCGAATGTTTCACTTGCCAAGACAAGGTATTTATAACAATGTCTACATTCTTTAAGAAGTGTTTTGACGTGTTACTCAGAACTATCTGTTGCTGATGTGGTATCACCCCATCCAGATATTCCTATTTTACAGGGTCATCTCACTGGCACAAATTATTGACCACCTCTCTACACTGAAAACAAAAGCGGTCACACACAGGGAACAAAGGGAGAAAAACCAGCTAGCAATCTAGCTTCACATTTTAAGCTAATTCAACACATGCTCAGAGGGAGTACTTAATAGCAGTTGTTCCCTTGCTCTGTTCAAATTTGAATCCTCTCTATCTCCACTTATCCTTTTTCCCAAACCAATGACAGCAGTAATGCATAGTATGTTTTAATGCTTTTTAACCAGCCTTCCAAAAAATGTATTCCTCAGATTTGACCTTAAAATTTTAAGATCAAGACTAGAATATTATCAAAAGTGACAGAAATGTGACAAACTCCTTCCAGCACTGACACATTGTCAAAAAGGGTTTTTGCTTTTTACTATCAGTGCACAGCTTTTTCTAAAACGGAGTTTTCTGTTAATGTTTCAATAGATTCTCTATTCTTTTAAGAGTCAAGATACTACGCTTTAGAAGCTCCCTGTTTCCTGTGTTTTGAATGGCCTACAGCACTGAAATCAGAAAGGCAGAGAAGTTACACCTATACTTTGGTTATAATCAGCATTGTTCGTATGTTCTTGAAAGGTCACTGTGGAATGAACTCGCTACTCGGGCAGCTCACTAGGAATTATCCCTGAATCTTAATAGCACAGATGCATCCTACATCTGCTGAAAGTTTCTTTTTATCACCATTATCATTGACAATGTAATGTGCTGTGTATCCACATATTTACCATAACAACTATATGGATGGTCATGGTACTTTTAAGTAGTGCTATATAGGGAAACTGTTCAGGTATTTACTTTTGTTTTTTTAACGTAGCACCTGGCTCGGAGACAAATTAACAGGAAAAAGCCTGAATAACTGTAGGACCAACTTCAAGAAAAGACCATCTAATACTTCGTGACTAAGTGATATACCACACCCTGCAAGTTTTCCTTTAAAAATAAAATCTGAGCAATAATGGGGATGTCTTCTGTGGTTTTGTCTAAAAGCATGAATAGGATGCAGCAAGAGCAGAATAACCACAATCAAATATAGATTTCCACTCTCTAGGCTCTCAGTAGCCCTACTGCTGGTACCCAGCAAGCACAAAAAGAAAAATGAAGAGAAAAAAAACACCAAAAACACTCTGAAAAACCAAACCACACTTGGAGAAGGGGAGCAAAAAGATAAACGGAGAGATAAAGAAACATAGGGAGAAAACGGGAAGCAGGAGTCTGAGAATGACAAGAAAAATAGTTGGAGCAGCCTGGCAGATGATAACCACTCATAACCTGAATTCAACTTGCAACTCAAACAGCCAATCTATTGGCAGAAAACTTAGTAAGTGCCAGAATAAAGTGCTACTAGTTAAGCCTTTGGGTCACCTCTGACTTGCAGATGGAGTTATAAATGCTTCAATATTACTACAGAGAATGTGAAAAAATAGCATTTGATCACATTATTGAAAATCTTCCAAATGCTTTCATAAAGGGGAAAAGATTTCTGGCATACCTTCACGCTGTTTAGTGACTGCAGCCCTTGGTGTTCTTTTAACAAATAATTTATATGCAACACTGATAAATAGGGACTGTGGAACTCCTACAGAAGATGAGGGTAAGACGAGATGGGAGGTGAGCTACTTAAAATTTGGCAACTTTGAAGGTTGAAGATTCCTCTGTTCATCGAAGAGGAGTTGGACTAGGTGACCTTTATAGGTCCCTTCCAACCTAAGCCATTCTATGATTCTATTGAATTCAAAACCAATCTGAATTGAACAGTAGATGCTACTTGGCAGACCTTGCTGAGCTAGATCAAGAACTAAAGTAATTTGATCCTTCCCTCAGGAAACACAAGGGAACCAAAAGTCTCTATTAACAAATCTTTATT
The DNA here is from genome assembly GCA_013400055.1 of Nycticryphes semicollaris. Lineage (NCBI taxonomy): Eukaryota > Metazoa > Chordata > Aves > Charadriiformes > Rostratulidae > Nycticryphes > Nycticryphes semicollaris. Next base: position 807,323 of record VXBJ01007336.1, read on the forward strand.
AACAAATGCAGTTGTATGCACATGCTACAGCTGAATTGCCAAAGATTTACTTCTCACACCAGCACATCAGAAGCCACATTATAAATGTATATAGATTTATTTGAGTTAAAGTATTTGCTTACCAGCTGGTTTTTCCAAAATGTCAAATTTATTTAAACATGACCTGTGATTTACTGCTGAAATATAAGCATATTTTAAGTTATTACATATAAGGTAAATTTTAAAAAGAGATTTATTAAAACATCATTTGAACTTAGCATACAGCACACTGTTCATTTAGATCTTTGAGTTTTCAGATTATGGTGAACTGAATAGAAAACACCTCAATGTTCGAGATATTACCTCTTTCCCCCCATGCACTTTTAACATTAACAACACTTCGGAAGAAGTAAAATCATAGAATAGCTTGGGTTTGAAGGGACTTTTAAAGGTCATCTAGTCCAAACCTCCTCCAATCAGCAGGGATGTCTTTAACTAGATCACGTGGCTTAGAGCCTTGTCCAACCCGGCCTTGAATGTTTCCAGGAATGGGACATCTACCACCTCTCTGAGCAATCTAAATAACACACAGCTATTCAGAACTACTACATATGCTCCTCAGGTTTTAATTCCTGTCCTTTTATTCCTCTAGGAAAGGCAAGGGAAATGAAAAAAAGCAAAATACAGCATAAAGAAATAACCCAACCCTCAAAACCAACTCTGTGCTCCAAGCACTTCAACACAAAAATATCCTCCAGTGTTTATACAGAGAGAAGACATGACATAGAAAGTTGATTCTTTAGAAAAAGCAATTAGAGTTGTAGAGATAAAATCAGAAGAAAACTAAGCTGCCTAGGTTCTCCATTTCTCTTTTGAAAGTGTATAAGACTTTGGACATCTGCACTAGGAACTGAGCTGGGACACTAATCTGGCTAAAACTTCATTCTGCAAAAAAGATTACCCTTTCAACAGATATCAGTTCTGCCAAGATCACCATAACCGTGCGACTTACTGTGCCAGAACACACAGAAGCAAAGCTGCACAGGGCAGTTGTGCGCAGTTCTTGCTTCATACAGCATCCGTGTCAGCTAACAAAAAGCAGAAGTAAGCAGCACTCAAAACTATAACCTAAATGCTTTTAAAAGAAAGGAAAACAATCCTGTGCTGCCACATTCTTAAACGTGGGAAGGAACAGTTAGACAGTGCGTCCACCCATAGAGGTTTTACATTGTGCCGCCACCACGATTTTACTACAGAAAGATAAAACAGCATTTGCTGCAAATACAAAGAAATACTAGAATACCAGTTAGCTAACTGCTATCAAATATTTGAGCAAACAGTCTTTTTTGAGGTCAGCCTTTCATTAGGTAGTGACAGCAAACCCTTACGGTATTATAAGTGGTTTTAAAAAATAGTAACAGTCTCTAGATGTACCTCACTTTTAAAGCAAGCTGGCCAGCCAGTATGTTACAAAGTTTCAGGGACAAACTAGATTGACAAAGCAAGTAACTTTCAAAGACTAATAAAATGAAAGCGGATTTGTTCTACATTTTCAAGACACAAGTCCTATTCTTTTTATCACTTGTAAACAACATAAGATGACTTGAGTTTCATGTGGAGAAAAAGAATTAATTAATCCAGAGTGGAAAGCAATTTAAGTGTTTTTAAAAGCACAGCAATTATATCAATGTTAGCATAACTGGATCAGAGTTCAGACAGTGGTTAGTGATTGGGGAAACTCAGATTCCTGCCTTTTTGGTTTTTTAAGTTGGTTGCTTCATAACCAAGAATTATACCAGTGAATCTTCACATACTTTGTAGTTATTTATTGGACAACACAAACAGACAGAATAGCCAATGTGAAATCATGTCTTCATGCTTTAATGTTATGGCATCGCAATACACCAGAAATTAGCAAACCCAAAAAAAACAGTCAGTTTCAAGCTTTAAGACAGATTTACTGAAGACCTACAGGTCAGAAAACAGCTGTGACTCCCCAAACCAATTAAGGGGACTAAAGAGAATGCAAACATGAGGAAAGTTACATACAGCAAGAATTCCACCGCCGCCCCACCCCCGAGTGAACCAATGCCAGTTTTGTAAGGAAAGATCTAAACAGTGAAAACAAACTGCAGGAAGGTTCTCAAAGAAATCCTAGCACAAGAAATTGGCTCAGCATTGCAGATTCAAACATATTCACACAAATGAAACCAGGGTTCCTCAGGGACACTTCAGCACACTGTTTACTTACTGTGGCAGAATTCTGATTTATCAAATCACTTTTGAAAAGAGTGGAACAAAAGCAATCTAATTGCAATACCCCCACAAGAGAGGATTCAAGACACACCCACCACAGTGTGTAGTTAGGAATGCAAAAGAACGCCAATTTACTTAAACATTTAGGAAAAAGTAAGGCTATTGTTAAGAAAACTTTCAAGAACTGATGATAGAAATCAACATTGTGGCCTGCCATGTGACCAGGCTTACATTTTTGCTCCAGAGAAATTTGAGGTTAACCAACTAATAATTAACATCTGCACTCAACTGGAAGACATATAGCTCTAGGGATGTGTATTACAAAACATGCTATTTTCTAAAGTCTCTTTATTCTAGTTTAAAAAAAAAAAAAAAAAAAAAAAAATGCTTAACAGCCTAATTTGCAGCTCATTGGTTATAAGAAAAAATTGTGCAGACAAGCCCCCAGTGTACACGATAAACATGCATAAATATAACTTTCCTTTTTCTAACGGAGGCACATAAAGGTCTGTCTAACTTCAAATGGAGCTGATACAGTCAAAGTAATTTTTAAAACTTTCCTAGTCCCAAGTAAATTATTTCAGCAGAAGGAGAATCATTACAAAAATAAGTAGACACAATCTAGCAATGAAATTACTCTTCAAGTAGTTATCACACCATGTATAAATGACATAGTCTAGTTGCCCGCCTGCACTTTTAGGGCTCATGCATCCCATCTAAATGTGTGAGGCTTGCTATTGCAATTCCTTATTTTGGCTCGTTTCACAATGTGTACGTGAATCCAAATCTTGTATCACATACTTTGGTCTACTTTTCACTCCATAAAGATGTTTCTGTAACTGTTGTCCCCTGGAGAGGAAAAAAAAAGAGTACATTTATTTTCATGTGTCTAACTGTCAACAGAACCGTACTGCTTACACAAACCGAACAGTGAAACGAGCCCAAGGACTCCTACCACTGAAGTTTTATGTACAAAGAAGGAAAAAGTGTAAGTGTTGAGAAAGAACCATAAAAACAGTAGGACCACCACCATCATCTCAACCAAGCTGCATATTTTGTAAAATACCTACTATGAGTCAGATTGATCTTTTTTCTTGGTCCAGAGGCCTACCTTTTCTTTTAAGTCTGAGGTTTATCCAGTCTAATGAGTTAACCATTATGATTTTTCTAAGAGGAGTAGGGGCACATGGACCCCTTCAACAGGTAATTCACCCTACTTTAAGACAGCAATTGTAGACACCACCACTGTAACATTTCAGGGGTACAACCAGCTACATCTAGAAACAGCCAGAAAGCAGAATAGCAACAGAAGATGGAAAAGTGATTCCCCGCCATCTAAATTTGGAATTACATTTCACAGGCATGTTGCATGCATAAAGATTTGGAAGAACTGGCTGAAAGTTCAGGTTGTCACCACCAGATACATTTTCTAACAAACTGAAAATACTCTCCATCATGTTCTAAAGTTGCCTTACTTTTCACCTCCGTGTTGTAATTACCAGATGAAACTTCATCAGGTTTATTTACACCAATATATAACACAAAACAGAAACTGAGCATCACGTCTTGTCATGCCATTGCCTCCCTTTGAAGTTTAGGGAAAAAGCCCTCCAAAATAATCTTTTCATAACCACAAAGAAAATAACTTTGTGATATTTGTGAAATTTTAAATTAAATTGTAAGTTTCCCTGCCTTCTTAAGCACTGGAATGGTCAATGGTCATCACCTCCTTAGAAGCACATTCTGCTTAAACAACCAAAGCCACAGCAACATTTAATCAGAACCATCAAATGAAACTAGCATTGCCAAGGAAATCAGAGTGATCCTGTGTTATGAAGCTTGAAGCTTTATGAGGAATACAATGAAGAGCACTTGATAGTTTGACACTGAAAAGTATAAAGTCCTCTCAACTAAGCCCATTTTTAGACCTCTCTTTTGTCCCTCAAAATAAAAGATGTGGCATAGTTTTGTAGCTAAGGAGTTTCTCCGAGTCTCCTGAACCCTCAAATGGGCAGATGAAGACTGCTGACAGAAGGGGTACAATAGGGAAATTGTTGATAGCTGGACTAGCCAGAAAGCAGTGATCTCCTCGTAAATAATTTCTTCCTTTATTACTTTCTCTCCTTTAAGAATTCAGCTGCAACCAGGAACAATACTCACTCAAGCTGGAGTGTATACTCTGTGAAGGACATAAACGAATAATACTGAATTCAGCAAATACTCAATGATGGACATAAATGAATAATACTGAATTCAGTGAAAACTCAGTGATGGACATCTAACTTTTGAGACAACAAATGAAGCCAGTTGTCTAGAAGAGGCTCTCTCCTGCTGCAATCGGTATCGGTATTGGAGTTAACACGACAATGTCAGCTGCTTCTTGTATGACAACAATCATCTCTCCATTCCACTTGAGATTTCTCCAATGATTCATTCTGACATGTATTTCATCAACATGGGTTGTGTAAAATATGACCAAGTAAGAAATCTTTGACAGCAAGGGGTGAACTTCTTTCCGTAGATGGGTCTACTATCTGGAAACATTTGTTTCCAAAACAATACTGATGGGTATTTTGCAATGACCTCTCACACTCTCAGAAAGAGGCAAGGGCAGTGATAGCGCCAGGAAGGTCTCTCAGTGCCATAAATCAGTGCAACACCAGTGAAATACTTGTATTGCTGTGAATAAATAAATCTGTCTAGAAATAAAGGTAACTGTTTCAAATAATATTGTGATGCTGTATTTTGCATTAGTACACTTGATGCTGAAGTGCTCAACAGTAGGAGGTACAAATACACACTTGCTTTAGAAAAGAACTGCAGAAGCTTTCTATTTCTATTTTACACAGTACAGAATCAAAACAGGTCAGGCCTGATGCTGTGCCCTCCAGAAACTGTTTTTTACAGTGTTACTTTTTTAATATAATAAAATGGGGTTGGAATAAAAATGGACTGGGTATACCAAAGTACATTTCTGTTTACTAAAATACTGGCTTTATAAGGCTGGCACATTTGCCTGATCTTTCTTTAGATCTAACCAGATCAAACACTGCCTGAAAAGGTAGCTCATGTCTTTTACAACCTCTCGGAGAAGGGTTTCCTCACACAAAGGAAACAAGGAAGCAGCATCTGCCAAAATGCAATAAGCATCAGAAATATTTAGCAATAACGGATACACAATGAAGCCACATAATCCAGCCCAAACATTTCTGGCTTTGTACCTGGAAAAAATGCTACTATGTATCTGCAAGGGAGAAAGAATAGAAATGCAAGTAAATTCTATCCACATCGCATCTATTTTATAAGGTTAGAACAGAAGTGGTTACTAAGGGTAAGGTATGCATTCATCACAGGATTCTCTCTTATAACCAGAAAGAACAGAGAGCAGGTTGACACCATTTGCCCTTTATGCCCTGAGCTACACGGTGTGGTAGCACTCACAGCGCTGGCATCTTCTTAGTCACAAGCAGTCAGAAAAATCCAATCCTGCACATGCTGAATTACTGATCAAACGCATTTCTAAGGACAAGCCAGTCTCAAAAATTGGTTTTTTTGAGCTAAAGTTTACTAAAATCATGCATTTAACAGCTGCTTTGGAAGACAATAGAGGCTTCCCTGCTCGATGACACTAACCTCTCTCCCCCTCTAATAAGATAATAGCAGAGAGAGACCCTGACTACGCAAGGCTGCATTTCATAGAAAGTTACCTTTAGCTCCAAATTCTGATTCCACTTTGACAATGCTCATGGTGGCAGTGACACCAGGTGAAGACACTACAGCTGATTGCTCAAATGCTTTGAAAGCACAGGCATGGCGTTTTGCCTGGCACCCCTGGAAGCACGTGCACATGCACAAATTGCAGCAGGCTGCACTAGCACGTATTCTCAGAAGCGACCTCAGAGGCCCTTTCCAACCCTGAGAATTCTGTGATTTTGTGATTCTGTGATACATTGACAATGTATCAGCTGCCCTTGCCTTGAGAGTTGGCATAGCTGTTACTACAGGGTCACACCATTACAGTGGTGTTACTAAGACAGTGAGCTCTAAGACACAGAAAGCACAATCCTGCGCACAGATTTTACCTAAATCTCCAATACTTGTGGTCAGCTGTTTACATGCAGCTCAGATTACCACAAGCCAGTAAATTCTGAGATAACTCAAGGAGCCTTATGGGGAACTGGAACTCAAATCTTTCTACTTAACAAGCCTATGGTTAGCACTCCACGCTGCTGAAGCCAAACTAGAAGCAGTACTTCCCACCCAGATGCAACCCTGCACCGATACAGCACTGAATCATATCAATGCAGTGTATTGATATTTAATGTTTTTTTTTCTTTTCTTTTTTTTTAAGTTATGAAGGAAGATTTGATCAATTTATCTGCCTTCCAGGATAGTAACCTGGTTGTCCAGTAGCTCACATGACAAAAGCAGTCATTCTAGAAAGATCCATGTCTAGCTTTAGAAGAGGAAGCTACCGCTTTCCTTTAACAGGCACTTAAAAATCCCTGAAACTCCCCTCTATAAAAGTCTTATTCGCTTAAATATTTGTTTGAGCTGTTCAAATTTAGATTAGCCTAAATTTCAGCTATTTGGTCTTTCTGAGGTTTTCTTCACTAGGCTAGAACTTCTCGTCACTTCTTCACAATCTCCTGATACAATCTAACAAAAATATACCTTAATATACCCTCTAGAGGAGGAAAAAACATGGTTGAGCTGCCTTCTGAACCTTCTATATTTTTTCAACAATTTAAAATACATTGGGGCAGGAGTTGGGACACGCTGCTTCTCACATCTGTTTCACAGATGCTACCTTCAGCCTCCTCAGCATTCTCCTGTTATTAATGTAACCAAGAATGACATTAGCTCTTTCAGCATCACACTGATACTCATTCAGCTGCTTGCCTGCAATGACCCAAAATTCTTTCCACAGTCACTGTTTTCTATACCACGGACACTGCTTACATTCTTTGTTCTTACACACATCCCATTTTGTTTCAATACCCGAACTTTATGAAGTGATTTACATAACTATGCATGACTGTTGTACTTCCCATGTTCTATGCCTTCCTTGAATTCTATCAACGTTACACATTATTGATACAAACTAATTACACAGAAAACTTGCCCTAAAATAATTTACTACAAATAAATATTATAACCAGTAGCTTCTCTTCAGAAAGGCTTATGCTTCTTAAAGGAATGAAAACCCCAAACTTCTTAAGCTTCTCTGAAAATGACACTCCAGCTCTTACTTTATAGCCACATATTATAATTAAAAACAAATGAAGGCATATAGTATCAGATGACATGCTCGGAGTTATCAGAAAACTTCTATCTTGAATTCTGTACACGTCAGTATTAACAAAAAATTAAAACCAAAACAAAATAAATCACCAAGCAGCTCTTCCATGTCTTCCGCTCTCAATAAATTACTTGAATTTTATTACAGTTAGAATCAGTATTGCTCTTCACCAGGCCAGAAAGAGCCAGTATGCCTATACTTCATGGTATGCAAACAATAAAGTTGCAATAAAACAGGAAAAGAATGAAACCATAAAAATGGACAAATAATACCAAAACCAAACATGCAAAAGCATGCAAGAATTAATATTTTTATCATAGAGCTCAAAAACAGTCAGATTGAAAACAAGATACATTGTATATTAAAAAAAAACCCTAAAAACATTTCTAACTGTGTAGATCTTACCTATATATATGGTAGTTATAGCATGTGGGTGTGTTCATTCAAGTAGGAGCGCTCCAGCTGAAACGTCTGCAGCCCAAAATTTTCCTTGCAGGACTAAAAGAGCACTGTCAAGCTCAGATTTTTTTTCCCTTTCCTTTTCACTTGTGTTGAAGTATTCCTTGTTTAAAATTCTCTGGGAGTTACTGCAATCACCAAAACTGACAAATATAAATCTGCTGAAGGGATACTCTGCATGCTAAGCAAGCTCTTAAACACCAACAGTCAAACGTAACTTAATCTGAACTATGCAAATTTTCCTAAGTGTTGGCTGTTTGCCTTTGTTGCATGATTGAAGATTTAATCACTTACTGACTTAATAGTATGTCACTCTTAAAACTCAGATAGTTCTTAGAAGTCTGTAATGCTTGAGTGCAACAGCTGCAGTACGTCAGCACGAACAACTGGAGCCTATCTCTGTTAGCTGTATGGAATTTCTCCCTTAATTTCACCTGGTTAAAATCGTGATCCTTTATCCAAATGCTTAACTGTAACCCTTACATTTTTAAGGATTTACAAATTTTATGTCAGTGCTATTTATTAAGCATATTTCTGAAAAGACTGATTTTTGTGATGTAAACAGAAATATAAACAACCCAGCCCTGAAATAAGTGGTGGACAGTACTATTTGACTCTCACAATGGGTATCAAAATCCCTCAGCAACTACATACCACAAAACTATTAAAACTTTTTGATAGGAGGAAGAGGAGGAAGCAGCCATAAATCCAAATTGTTTCCATTTAATTAACTTTCAAACAAGCCCCTTCCTTCTAAAGAAAGCATGTTGTTTGAGGTTTACGTTTCCTGTAATCCACTAACAATTTCAATTAAATGCTTTTAAAATTTAGGGAAGCAATGTCCAACACAAACATTTTTAAAGAAAATCAAACCACAGACATGAAAAAGTAAGGGGCCTAGAATTAGTTTTTCTGAATCTAGCTTGTGGCAGAGACATTCTCTCTAGGGCAGGGGCAGAAAAAATATCTTCGGCTTTGTAAAATAGATCAATGATGTTCATTCAAAATGGAGAAAGCTGAAAAATTGGTTTTAGTTTCAATTCCATGAATAAATACTTGGTAGAAATGATTTAGGTATTCTTTCTTTCAAATGAACACAGCAGAATGACTTGAAGTATTTCAACAAAACAAGGAACGAAATAATCTGAAATACAAACTAGTTGGATAAACCTATTTTAATGGAGGTATATTAAATGCAATTCTTCTGTCAGGTAACAGATTGGCAGAACACTTGAGGTTGGAAGGAACCCCTGGAGACCATCTAGTTCAACCTCTTTGCTCAAAGCAGGATCACTAAAACCAGGTTGCCTATGACCACGTCTAGTATTTTAGGCCTTTGGGTTTCTTTATTTGACTCCAATCTCTACACAAATGTATTTTGTCAAACATTTAAGCCATTCCATCACAGTTAACCTCAAGCTCAATGACAAAGAGAAACAAAAGAAAAAGCAGTGCAGGTAGTTTTTCTTTAAGGAAATAAATATCATTAAACTTCATCAATTAACGTGTGTATGCACTGTGACCGAAGCATCCTGAATTGATAGTAATTTTAAGTCTGAAGTTTTACAATGCTTATTTCAGAAAAGCAATTCCAAATCTAAGAGTTTGTTGCTGTTTAGTTTAATATCCACATATCTATGGTTTTTTGCTCATTTTATTGACTCAGCTGGGTTGACTCTATCTTGGCTCTACATTTTTCAGAATGCAAATAAGATGCATATAAATATAGTACTTTCTAGAGCTCAATGAATAACGAAACAGCAAAGCATTCTGGCATTTTAGAACATCACTATTGGCACTCAGATTCATACAATTTTAAGAATGGGTTAGTTCACATCTAAGAGCTACTGCCTCAAGATCTGACAGCTCAAGCAGACAGTGTTTTTATTGGATTGACTCGGTTACAGTGTTGAATGCTTCCTTGCAACTACAACTACAGAATGGGCTGTCATTTGAAAACAAAGTTAAGATGACAAATCAAAAAACAATTCAGAGGTCTGCCTGTGCTCCCAAGATGCTTTCTTTTATGTCCCCTGGGATTGCTGCTATTATTCTAAGAAGTCTGGCTTTACACAAAATCCTGCTTAAATTGAAGATGGCAAGGAATAACATACGTTATACAAACCTGAATAGAGTTCCACTAACAGAACTTTATGTCTACTAATTACCATGCTTTGAAAAGGGAATCAAATACCTACACAAGTTTAATATAAATATTTCAAATCTTACTGTATTAAGTCTTTCAGTTGAATGGATCACCAAAAGCAACAGGAATGCTTAAAAAATGCAAGAGAACTTGCATTTCCAATGCACTGAGAAAACAATAATAATAATCATTATCATCTAGTTGGATCAAAGTAAGTCCTCACTTTTCATCTGCAATCTATTTAAAAGCTACATATTTTAGTAATAGGATGGAGGACATCCCACATTTAAGATACCCATAGGACTTCATTAAGCTCCTCACTACAACCTGATAACTGAAATAATAACATCCAAACAAAATACAGACTTCTTACTGCATTAATCAAAGGTCCACATGGACTAAGGGGTTTTCATACTAAACCAGGGGCAGTACACAACTGAAAAAAAACAAACAACAAAAAACACATTGGAGAGTTTTAGGACTAAATATTAACTAAAAGAGGGAGCAATGGGGAGATGACAAAACAAAACAAATTATAATCCACTGAATTCCCAGGACAGTGTACACTTCGTAAGTAAACAGGATGAAGTAACTCCTCCATATCACAGTAACAAGTAAAATGTGGGAATAACAGTGTAGATTAGGCATGAGAGGTAATTTTATGCATTTTGAGTACAACTTCTGATGAAACTATTACAAACTAAATGTTTGAAACCAGTTTATTCCATACCAGTCGGTTTTCTGTATTCACTTCATTGCTTTTTAACCAAGGGCTTATGGAAACGCATTTATTAGGTCTCTCTTTCAATTGGTGGCAGAAAACACAAACGATAAGCTTCCCAAACCACTGTTTTCCCACGTGACAACTATTGGAATAGTAGAAACTAGCTCTAAAAGAAAACAAAGAGGGCTAGAAGTTACTGAACGTATTTTCATTTTCATTGTCAGAGAAAAGATTGTCTCCATCTACTTGAAAACAGCTTTTGCTTTTACACATGTGTGTTTAGATACCCTTTAGATATCCCATGGAGAACTCAAAGGTTTACAACCAAATCCAAAGACACGGGTTAACCTTCTAAAACACCATTCAAGTGATTCTGCGCTTTCAGTACTGGTTTTGTTCACCCATGTACCTCTAGTGGTATATTCTACTTTTCATGCGAGATCCCCTAAGAGCTTTTATCAGTGCATTAAGTCAGCTTACATGTTCTTAGAAAATAACTGCAGCAAGAGGACTGGAGGTCTACAGGACCTCAAATAATTTTACCTGCATCATGATGGCAAGCTTGAGTAAGAAATATGCTTGAATCCCTATCTGTGGTTTTCCCTAAAGTCAGTAAACTTGAACAAATCTGAAAGGACATGCAGGTTATTTATGTAGATGACATGACTTGGTGTGGTTCTTTTCATCAAGAACTGAAAGCTCTACTGCTAATTGCTTAGTGAAGACACACCTCAAAAGAGCACTTAAGAGTCTCCCTCAGAAGCAATGACTTATATTTTCCAGAGCCAAACATAAAATCTGTCTTCCTGAAGCCATGCAGTAACTTCATTCTAATCATCCAATGTCAGGAAACAGATGAAGAAGTTTATACAAGTTCAGAATTACACTGAAAATCATACCCCCAATTTTTTGTCCTCAAGGTCTGATGGACAGTTATTGATGTAGTTAACTCACAGTCCTCAAAGATTACTAACTAGTAAAATGGTTTGGGGATGTTGAAGTTTAAAGTTGCAATCATCTCTCACTTGTTTAAAAAAAATAAATAAATCTCAAGATGTACCCAGTTTTTAAGGTAATGGAGAGAACTACTTAGAGTCCCTAGTTGAAGTCTAGAAAAATCTCAGGAAAACTCAGTATCACAGAAGACAAATATTCCCATTCTCGTGTTTCAGGTTTGGAAGTACTTGTATTTTATTTGCAATACTAATGGCATCATTTTTATTCTGGACTAAGGGTATCACTTTTATTCACTGTCCCAGCTCCTGGCCCTATTGAGCAAAAACTTTAATTCAATCCTTTAAGCAATAATAATGAGATTACTAACAATGAGAAACAACTGGCACACTTGAACTTGTTCAGGCATCCAGAAAAAAAGAACCCGGAAATATTGATAGCAAGGAAAATGAAGAAAAAAAAATTATTTGTAATTAGACCAAAAGGTGAAAATATGATAATGTAAATTCTAATTATTTACATCATATTACCAGTGCAGCACTGTGCCAATTTATAAATTAGGAATTTTATTCTATTTTATTTTAGATTTTTATAGCTATTAGAAGCATTTTCCAAAGCCTTACAGGAAATTGATGGAAAAAAAAAAATCTGAATGCTAACACCCTGACCGCCAAACTGCTCTTCAAAGCTTTCTCTTCCAGTGGACATTCAAACCCTTGGATAATTGGAGGAAACAGACCACAAAACCAGGAATACAAATTTGTGCTTAATAAGTATTTTGCATAGGTAAGACCAACACTTAACTGATTATTTAAAATCCTAGTGAATTAACTTGAATATATCGACAGCACATCTAGAGCAGAGCACAGACCAACAGGAAATTCTCACACTGGTGACCTCTACTTCATCGTATTAATAGTGATGGCTGTGGACAGGGAAAACAACCTGAAAATCTCACATTGAGAGAAAATAATAGTCTTGTGCAACACAAAAGAGCATCTGACTATCAAAATCTCTGGGTCTCTAGTCCTTTAAGAGACACAGAATTCCTTTATTTCTCAGAAAAGCAGAGAAGAATTGCCACCAAAACAATGAAAAGACTGTGAGATCTAAAAACATAGGTAAGGGTATTTATTTTGCTTCTTGGCTTTGGTCAGAAAAATCATTCATCAGTTTAATCACAGTGTTTCTGCACTGTCCTGTTCTAAAAATGTTCCAGCAAATTTCAAATTTTATTACAACATATTATTCATTTATTCAGAAAAGGAATTTAAGAGAAAAAAAACCCGTTATTTCTAACTCTTCGACAATAAAGGCAGAATTCCAAATAATCATTTCAACCCTGTGCCTGTAGAAAAATTACTCCTCTGCCTCTACTGTTGCTATTCATAGATCTCTAAGCAGCTACTAGTCCAGACCAGATGACTGTAACAAATTTAAACACTTCTGGCAGAGGCTTGTTTATTATTTTTCAATATGACCGTCTGCCAAGTTTCCCTGTCCAGGATTTTTATTTTTATTTTTTTTAAAGAAAGGAACACTGTGAGCCAAACTATGTCAGGGACTATCCTTCAAACAATTTTTTCAGATAGTGAAAGTGCACTAGCACGTATGCAGGCTTGTATTAAAAACATTGGAAGACACAGTACAGCCAAAACAAAATGCTACTCTGTGAGTCTTTGAAATAATTTATCAGTACGGAATACTCAAAATCTTTCTTAACATGATGGAAAAAAGCGTGAACTTTAATGAAATAAGATTAAATTGATGAACGCAGCCATCTTTAGTTCCCCTCAAAATATAACCTTTTAATAACATCTTTTGCTTTATGAGTTTTTAATATATATTCTACAATGTCTGTTTCCAGTCTAATGCTCATTAGCTTAGCTGTACAAATCTGCACACAATATTATGGCATACAGGAACATATCTTGTGAGGAATTCTTAAAAGCACTGGTGCATATCATTATCTTAAATGATGGTCTTATGATTAAGACACATAGAGACAAGAAAAGGAAGATGAATCCCACTTTAAACACTTCACAACCCTGTACAGATCACTCAATCCTTCAGTCTTGATTCTACATCTATAATACCAAATTAAGAATTACTTAAGTATTTTAAAGCACAAAATCATTCACTAACTGCGTACAAGGCATTCAGACAGAAATGCAGTCAAGGGATATACACTCAAAAAAAAATTATTTGCAGGAATAGAATTAAAAGGAAGAAGCCAAATGTCTTTGCAAAGGCTCTGCATGTGATTCTCAGCTTCCAATCTCAACCTTGCAGGGCAAGCTTGAAAGAATTGTTCTATTACAGGAGTTTAATCCATTTTAAAATAACTCTAGTAGAAGTACAAAGTAATGACAGACAACAAATATACTACTTAAAAAGGTGGTGATTTAATATGGCAAGTCTTTTGACTTAGCTTACTATTTTCAAGTTTTCAGGTCTTGATGTAAAAAATTCTGGAGAGTTGTGGGGGAGACAAAAACTTTAAGTTATGACTGCATGAAAAATAGCAATTGCTTAAGAATTGCAGTCATAAAGAACTAAAAACTTAGCCCCATACACAAATCAAAAATGAGACTGTGGGTTCTGCTTATTCTCTCCTACAACTACCTACCTACCTTTGACAATTACACATTGGAAAACACACAGGACTCCAATTGTTGTTTCTAAATAAAAACATTTGTATTACATTTCTATAAAAAATTGACTGTAAGGGTGGAACTCCTGGAGGTAGCCAGAAATACACTGATTTTATAGGCATTGTGAATAGTATATACTTTGGAAAGATCAAGTCTTGATCCTATCGGACCACATTAGTCAGATCACCTACTGGAAAACTTCCTTGGACCCAACTAAAGAACTGTCCCTTGAAATTTTAATATCTCAAATACTAAGAAACTGTCTAAAAAAACCTCCAAAGATCTCACACATGATTTCCTACAACGTCAAGTTAACAAATAGTCTTTAAACATGACATTTTTGACGCATTAATCCTGTTATTGTGGCTGCTACTGCTCAATAGCTAGGGATCAAGATATCTGTTAGCAGACAATTACAGAACAAATATTTGTCTCCCCACTGGAAAAAGTTCATCCCATCTCTAGATAAATATTAATTATAATCATAATCTTCTCCTGCATTTCTCACTTTCTTCATCTTTCACTTAATGGAAATTATGAGTTTCAATTGTATCCACCATTCCCTTTCTATCAGTTTATTTCTCACTTTTGGTAAATATCACTCCATTTTCATCACATTCTTTACAAACAGTACAAAATGGCTGATTTATTATTTTTTAAAACAGATTTCTTAACTGCTAAGACAAATTCTAACACAAAACAACAATTCCAACCATTACAAACTCTCTTTGGAGTAAAGCCTTTTGTCTATGATTGGGCCTATGCAGAAATACCACCAAGCCTCAAGAGAGATGTTTTTTAAAGCTAAATATTTCAACATACAGCTTGGCAATGAGAGACAATGATGTCCAGTTGCAACTGAGCTTATGTTAAAATGTGACTGAAGTTCCTGAATGGAAAAAGAGCTCTTGACCTCACTGTGCAACTACAAAAACACAGAGCAAGAATTTTCGCTACAGATGTGACCTATGCTTCATGAATTCAGAGCTGAACTTCAACTAACTCACAAAAGCAGCAACTATCCCAGATCAGATTTACTTCTGACTTAGGGATGAGTGTACACAGAAGCTATCTGCCAGAAAAACAACACTTCATGCAGTTGGCGCCGCATCCTTTTACATGGCTAGCCTCCAATATCAACTTGGAGACTTCCTTGTTCTAAACGCTGGCAGCTACTAGAACATAGGTTGATGAAAAAACACTTTTCTCCTTGTAAAATATGTGATGTATCATGGTGATGAATTCTGTTGGTCAACTGAAAGCTAATCAAAAATAGGGGGGAAAAAAAAGGCTACTTCTTTATATATAAAAGCCTCATATTCTTTCTTTTCAATTTTGATCCTAGGTTTCAAACAATATCAGAGAATATAAAGTTCCTTTATATTATGTAGTAATAATCACAATACATTAAACATTCAAATTAGAGACTGCTTAGAACACAGTGCTTTGGAAAAAACAATCACTGTAATCAGTGCCAAAAACAGCTGCTATACTTTGGAATAGGTAATCTTGTTTTCTTTCATAAAGTGATTTTTTACGACATTACACAGTACTACATGTAGTTCTGATGTTTCTTGTAAAATAGAGAGAATATAAACACTACAAGGAGGAAAGAAAAATCATACTTTTAAAAATAAGAGACTAGTATTCTAACAATTGTCACAACTAGGATTTCATGGTTTATTTCTAAATTACAACACTGGAAAGAATTTGTAGAGTTATAATTAAGGTCCAGTTCACTATTACAACCAGCTTGTGCCATCCTCTTCACCAGCACTGTAAGTTTCATAGAAAGGTCTACACAAGAAGTAACAAAGTGACACCAAGAGATTTTGGCTGCCACCAGTAACAATAACTGGTTTTTAAGAGTATTTAGAAAACTGATATAACAGAAAAAAAAAAAAAAAAAGAAAGAAAACCACAATAAAGAACTGGCATCACTTTTATAGAAGTTTATTAGTGTCATCTATAGCAAAGGAATTACTTCTATCACCCCTAATTACAAGTTTCCTCTTTAAACTATTTAAAGAATATTCTCCTAAGCATTTTAATTTTCCCTTACAAATCTACACCAACAAAAGAAAGGTACACTTCCAAGCATGATCACAAGAGGCTGCCTTCACACCTAATCACTTTGGTATTGACAGAGCCAAAGATTCAGTGGCTAGCTCTCCCCACCACACATGCCACCTCTCCTGTCCTAAAACCTGTAAGAAAATAAAGGACATCAATACAACAGTTGAAGAATTGTCCTATTATGGCTTCATTGAAAAAAAAAATAGTTAAAAATTAAGAGTAACATTAAATTCTAACTTCCAAAATTTTGTTGAAAACTGTGCTGCGAGATTTCTAGCAGCTGTACTAGGTTCTGTTCTGTCAAAAGGACTATGGGTCTGTGTATGCAATTCACAGAATAGTAGTGTATATCTAACTCCATCATGTCTAGTTACATACAGCTAGTATCTCTAACAGAACACTACGTATTTGAAGAAATTATGAAGCCATTTTAATAATGTTTAAATGGAAAAGAGTTGATGCTACTTAATGAATGCAGACAGAATGAACTTCTAATTCCACAAGTTTCATTTTTTCCTCTTTTTCTCTTCCTACAGTCTTCACATGAATATACTACCTACAGCACCAGCAGTATCCTGTTTTACTGTTTTGATGAACTGAAACAGCAGAATTCTTCTGCAGAGCTTCAGTGTGTACAATATTTCAGAACACACACTTGGCAGAAAATCTCTGCTTCATTACTTACCCATTACAGCATCAATAAGCAGCTCACAAAATGTTCTGAAACACTAACTTATTTGCAGTTCTACAAAAGTTGTAGCCTCAATTACACTATGCTAACAAAGAACCCAGTTCTTTGAGGACAGCAGACTGAGTCTACCTCACAAAAGAAAAACAAAAACAAAACAAATTCCCCCCAAAGCCTCTGCAGCTCAGCAAGTATCAGTCTTTCCCCCTGCACTTTCCCCACAATTCTGAGTGACTTCCTTGTGTAAAAGCATTAACAAATAACCACACTGTGCATTTGTCCAAGCATGAGCCAAATGGCTTCAGATGCCTTCAGAAAGTAACATTTACGCAAAGTAACGTTACTGCCTCAAACTCTTGTACTAAGAAACTCCTGTTCAATACTGCATACGATAAAATATTTAAAATTGATAACTAAATAAAGCAGAAAAAAGTGCAAGCTACTCAAATTGAGAACTCATCCATCCATCCTAGGGGTGTGTGCAGAGAGTCAAGTGCATGATCCAGCTTTTAAATTTCAACTGATGGCTGCTGTAGAGCAGCTGTAAAAACAGCCAAAGTTTCATACTATTCAGTATGAACACATTACTTGTGTTTCTCCTGATCCTTGTATATCAAATTATATATCTTCAGATAATAAAAGCATTACACTGCAGACTTAGTCATCAGGTTTTGTCCTAAGCCAACTTCTTACTAAGGTTCTCTGGCCAACTCCACCCTGATCTACTGTTAGTTTTCCATCACCATTTTATCTCCACAAATTTATTGTCAAATACACGAGTTTCAGCCTCTCACCATCAATGTTCTGCCATCAAAATAACAAGTCCCTGGTCATGAGGGTTCTACAAGTAAAAAAAAAAATGCAACCACTCGTCCTTCAAAAACCATAGAATTCAAACATTCAGTGAAATTAAATGTTTTACCGTGAGCCAGATGGCTACTGAAGCTATTATTTTAATAAAATTCAAACACTGTATTGCTAGTGGTATCCATAAGAGAATGACATTCTGAAAAAGACAAATACTAACTTGCAAAGAATAAGGTGTTGCTAAGGTTTTCTTTCAGCAAATCAAGCTTACACAAAATAAGATTTTTATGGAAGCAAGTGAAGAGCGTGACATACAATCCAGCTACAGAAAACCCATTTACACTAAAGAAGAGATGATCATTTGAACAAGTGACCCATTTCTCACTGTTTACTTTTGTTCTGTATTTTAAATCTGCCACATATGTACCTACATTATGCAGGCCCACCTATCTTTCTCTGCCAGTAAAAGATATATCTTCTTGTGCATGCATCACACCGCAGAGTCAGGCTTGAAGTCTGGCTGGTTTTAGTTTATTTCTACTGATGTACTGGGGAGATGAACACCAGATATTTAGATGTTTTTTAAATTTACATTTTCACATCCCTTAACCTAAAAATAATATTATAAGTTTTTAGGAAAGCAGGCGACACTAATTTTGCTTACAAACTGCACAGTGCTCATGAGAATATTGTAGTTCTCTGCTATGTTCTACACTTCTTGGACAGTTCTCAGTTGGGGGGAACTTTGTTTTCTTTCTCTCTTCTCCCACCGTACAGAGCAATAAACCTCAAGTAACACCTCATCTACTTCCAGCCACAAGTCTGGAGATAAGAAATTCCAGGGGATGAATAAGCCCCATGAGCCAAAGCAAGTGAAACCAAAAGGGAGCTGCCTTAGATAACTGGTCCCTGTTGTTGCAACTCCAATGTCAATATTTTCCGCAGTTCTGGCTCTCAGCATTCTCCTTCCTTCAACCCACCCCACCCACCCCCAGCTCACCTCACATGCTCCACATATTCCTTTCCGTTCCCAGCCTTCCTTTCAACACATCCTCCCCTCCTGTTTTTCCATTCAGGCAATCCCTCCTACAAAATTCCACTTCAAAATAATGACTAACAATATTGCCATGCCATCTGTTTTCTTAACATATCACTCTTTCTACACCTTTTAACGATACAGTTATACAGAACATAATTTTTTTTGGAGCAAGGACTATCCACCATTATCTGCACACTGTCTACAACAACTGGTTTCTGTTCTTAAGTCTTTCATCTTTAATGTAACAGTGGTTAAAAATTACTATTTATTTCCTTGATTAGGTTTCCAACTGCTGGCATAGGAACACAAGCTCACCAAAATCTGACATGCTAGCACAATCTGTAAATACTTACCACAACTTCATCCTGTTCTTCCCATCTATCCTAAGGTGGAGGGTTTAGTTGGTAGGTTTGGGATTGTTTTGGGGTTTTTTTAATGCATCAGACTCAAAACAGGAATCTAGACTGTAAAGATACTAAATTCGTCTCTGCATGGGAACTGCAGGTTTACAAATGTACATGTGAATGCACAAATTCCTTAAGATCCATACATAAAAAAAAAACCTAATAAAGACCGATGTGAATTACCCAATCAAGTTAAATTACTTTATGCTTGACATATGCCACTTCTCGGAATTAAGGAAAACATAAGACAATTTAAAACTGCATTTCTGATTCAGAACACCTTTTTAGTCAAATGATGACTTATATTCAGTTATTTTACATCATTCCTATGTCTTCTGTTCAGGTAAAACATACTATCAAATAAACAGAAAATACAGATCCAGGATTTGTTACTTTTACATAGTCATGTCCTACCTGAGATACCTACATAGAAGTTGTATAAACACTACAAACCACATGTTGCTGCAATCAGAAATGAAACATATGTACTTTCACCTCAGAGGACGGCACGTTAAAAAAAAAAGGAAGAGGTAACAACGAAACACACACAGGAGAGCTGTAAAAGAGATCTGAGCATTATGCAGTGGGGAGAGAAATGAAACTTAAGTGAAGAGAAGCAGCCTTGCAATAATGGAACACAGAGGCCGATTATTTGTGGTGTACTCTAGAGGTCAATACTGAGGCCGATGTTGTTTAACATCTTCATCAATGACTTGGTCATTGAACAGGTGCACCCTCAGCAAGTTTGCAGATAATAAGGTTTGGAGGAATGCCTTCTACAGCAGACGGTTGTGCTGACATCCAGCAACACCCTGACAGGCTGAAGAAATGGGAAGAAAAGAATCTCATGAAGCCCTACAAGGGGAAATGCAAAGTCCTCACCTGGGGAGGAGTAACTCCATATATCACTATGGGCTGGAGGCACTGTCTGGGAAGCAGTTTTGCAGAAAAGGACCCAGGGGTCCTGGAGGAACATGAGCCAGCAACGTACCTCAGCTGAATAAGCAGCCAACGGTGTGCTGAGCTGCAATAGGAAGAACACCACCAGCAGGTTGAGGGGCATGACACTTCCCCTCTACTCAGCACTGCTGAGACTCAGCTGGAGTGCTGGGTCCAGGTCTGGGTTCCCCAGACAGGGACATACCGGAGCCAGGCCATGAAGATAATTAAGGCAACCTGAGTGAGAGTTTTGGAGCTTCAAGAAGAGAAGGGTTGGGGTGTCAATGTATCAAATCATTGGGATCTTGTCAATGAATATAAATTCCTGATAGAAAAAAAAAAAAAAAAAAGAAGAGTGAGTCTGACTCTCCTCAGTGGTGCGTAGTGAATGGACAAGAGGCAACAGACACAAATAGAAACACAAGAAACTTAAAAGTAAGTTTGGGGTGGGTTTGTTTTTTGGTTTTGAGTGGCTTCTTTTTTCACCTCTTGTTTTTTGCTTTGTTTTACTGTGAGGGTGGTCAAACACTGAAACTTACCCAGACAGGTTGTGACATTTCCATCCTTGGAGCTGGTCTAGGTGACCCTGCTTTGAGTAGGGTGCTTGGCCTAACTAGACAATCTCTAGAGGTCCCTTCCAACCTCAACATTAACCTGAGAGTAAAAATATACTTCTAGTGAAGGAAATAGACAAACAGACAACTCTCACAGCAGAACTGGTTTATTTTTACTGTTATTATTTACATCTAATGGTAAAGATGGTTATGCCTCAGTTCTACAAAGCTAATTCAAACAGCTCAAAAATTAAAATATTTGATAGGAGGTATTTATAATAATAGATTCATTTTACATCAACGTAAGAAACAGTCTGTGATCTTTTCTAATTTCCTACAGACAGAACAATAGGTTTCACTGCCTACAAACGTGAATGCCACAAAATCATTTGCTTAACGGTCAATGGATAGACATATACAAGAACATGAAGGAAGATCCATCTGCAATGAAAGTGTTTTGTAACATTTTAGCTAGGTTAAATAGGTAACTTTTTAAAAGGAAATATAAAAGCTACTACATCAACAACTCCAGAAAATAACCTCCTCATCTGGATAATAAATATAATAGGGGTGGCAGCAATAAAAATTTGTTCACTACTGATCTGAAGGCAGTACCTGCAGAAGTGAAGGCTGAATCAGTTTCCAATTCCCACTGCTTAATAAGATTTCTGCTACACAGAAACCCACCTAGGTAGTTTCAAACACAAAATGAAAGACTCATTATACCTCTCATTATACAAAACTCAGAAAACTTGTATGGTAAACCTCCCCTGAGGAGTAATGCCAAATATTATGGATTAGGTGCAACATTCCACATCCCTTTCAATATTCGCACTGAGTGCCGCATGTTGATACTGCACCTAAAATAGGATATACAGCCCTGCTGTAGTAAACACTGGTTTAGTCAGCAAACAGTACAGAGGCACAAATTGAATGTAAATAAGCAGTGGCTGCTCCTACCTTCTCTGTAATTTTTAGGAAAAGAAACTGTCACTGAGGGACAAACCCAACCTAGCAATGGTATCTGCAGTGCACATTCTGTCTTTTCTTCTTCTTTCCAGATCTAGATCAGTTTTCACTAACACTGCCAAAACCTTCCAGTAACTTACAGCTGCAGGGTAATCACGACAGCTACCTGGCAGCCTTTCCAGTCATTTAGATGTGACTGTGTTTACTTGGACACATGAACAGGCTGTACAGAGCACCTGGATACTCACTGCTCAGTAATCTCAGTCATTTCTCTGAACTGAATGGTTCAGATTGGAAGGAGTCTCTGGAGGTCACCTGATCCAAACTCTCTGTTCAAGCAGGGCCACCTAGAGCCAGCTGCCCAGGATTACATCCAGACAGCTTTTGAACGTCTCCAAGGACAATGACTCCACAACCTGAGAATCTGAAAATGCATGCATACGTACATCAATGTCACATAACATGAACTCATAAAGTGCAGTCAACATGACGGACTGCATATATATGATTGGGAGAAAAAGTTATCTGAAATGGCTGTCTGCATGCTGATCACAGAAAGCCTGGAGCATATAGATAGCAAATGGTTCCCTAATAAGCCATATGCCCACCCCCTGCTCCACCAGCAAGTGTGAAGTTTTATTTAAATGCCCTGCCAAAAAGCCTACAAAGTTCTACACACCTTATAACTTCTCTATACTAGAAAGCAGCTCTTGAAAGAAAAGAACCTTAACAAAGACGCATGAATGAAGCCTACACAGACACTGGCATTTCAGATAGACACTGTATCTAGTCCAAACTTTTCTGGTACTTATTTAGATTCTTGTGTATTTTGAGCTCTATCCTCAGTCTTAAAGTAACTGTATCACAGGCAGAAAAATACTGCCTGTTTGCAAGTTCATATACTTGACTATTCCACTGTATTCCTCAAAATTATTGCTTTTACCAGAATACATACAGGTATCACAAACAACAGTGCAATTACAGCCTCACTATACAGATTTCATGGCAGATCTTTGCAACCAGTCCCTGGACTTTGTTAATCAGGCTTAGACTTTAATGGTATACTCGTTACCATGACTATAGCTTTGGATGATATATAAAAGAACATTATTTTATTCTTTACATTAATTTATTATTAGGCTGGATAGTAGCACAGAAATAATACTGCTTGTAGACAGTAGCTTCTTTACCGTACTATCAGTTTTGTATTGATTTGATGTGGAACCCTAAGCAAATCCATTCTTTTCTTTACACAGGTATACCTTGCTATCTGTCACGAACATGTTCCTGAAATGTGAGACAGCAATTCAGTAGACAGTGAAATAATTTTTTCCCATAGAATAAATATAATACAGAGGAGACATACAGCAACTTAAAAAAACACACAGAATTGTAACACACAGGACAGTACATACGGCACAGCAGACACAGAGGAAGAACTCAACATCCAAAGATGACAGAGGAGGAGGATGAGATGCTGGCTTTTCAGAAGCTGGTTTTACAATAGCTGGAGATACAGAATTCTTGATTAAAAAAAAAAAAAAAAAAGTCTGCTAATTGTCCTGAGATTTTGGTAAGCAGATCTCCCTTAAACATGTGTCTGAATCTCCAGTGACTGTGTCCAATCATTCTGAAAGATTTCAATTGCAAGACCAAACGGCCACTGTAAATCTTGTAGTTTGAGTGTTCGTGCTGCTTCTTTCCAAATGGTTACATTTTCATTGACATCATCATCCTTCTCAAAGGGCCAGTGCACAGGCAGAGGTCAATCAATTCAATCAAGGGTAAAGGACAAATCCAGGGTAAGGACAACAGTTAGCAGAACAGGCTATTAAATGATCAATACTGGAACTCTGAAACAAGAGACTGAGAAGAAACAGATACCGTGGTGTTATCACACCTGTTTCCTTCTTCCAGAGATTCATCTTGTCTGCTCAGACTGCAAAAATTACTAAGCAGGAGCTGCTTCTCACTGGGTGTTTACACATTGTCTAATCCTGCCAACCTCAGTTATGCTTATGCATGTGCTACTTCGGTAAAAATAAGAGAAACAACTATTTTCAGGCTAGTGTGTTATTTTGAGGAGGTTCATTTTACACACTGAAAAAAGAAGATATTTCAACAAGCAGCCAAAAAGCACCCTTAAGAACTACGTAACAGAACTGGAAGTTGTAGCTGAGATAGATAAGCTGTCAGTCTACTTCCAGGGGCACCGATCATAAATATAATTCCCAAGTTATCATTAGATCCAATATAGATGGAGCTACTCTGTGAAACACTTCCAAGTCTGCAGCTGATTGAGTTCTAAGCACATAGTGGTAGTTATACTCAGTTGGGGGGCTTTTTTGACTGAATTACAAAAGCACAAATAAATGCAGTGATTTGACCAAGAGATATGCTACGATAGCAAACAGAAGAATTGATATGAAACCAGTATCTGGATTCTACTTAGAACATTGACTTTGTCATAGTATCTTAAGGTTTATTTAAGAAGCAGTATTAAAGCAAGCCATATATACATAGGTACTACATTTGCTACTTAACAAGTTTCATGCCAGTGGAGCAGAATCTCACAGTTTACCCAAGTAGCCTCTCATTGCTCAAACAACTCAGCAGGCAATCTATACAAAGTATGGAACAAATGCTTCAAAAATAGCAGAAGATTCTTAAAAAAACACCACCCCAAAACAAACCACACAAAAACCACCACAACATACTGGAAAATACATCTTTTTAAGGACTAGGTAAGTTACGGTCTAATGACCTCCAATCACATCATTGACAAAACTCTAAGATTGTCAACAATTTCAGAATAAATACATTATCTCAAACTCTGCATTTCTGCTCCAGCTCTGTTCACATCTCCCAGAAGCTATAAACCTCTAGAGAAAAGAGAAACAAATAGACACGAGGGTTTTTTCCAAAAGCTCTTCAGAAGCATGAGAAGCTTGTCAGTGCAAGATGCAGAAATGGTATGCTGGAAGCGGAATTGCACTATATGATGCTGAATATCTTCTAGGCCATGCTTAGAGTCCACAGAATCACAGAATCACAGAATCTTAGTGGTTGGAAGGGACCTTTGAGATCATCGAGTCCAACCACATGAAAAAAAAAACAAAAAAACAAACAAACAAACAAAAAAAACCCCCAAAAAAACAAAAACACAACAAAAAAAAAAACCCCAAACAAACAAAACCAAAAAAGCCACCCACCAACTAAACCCCACACCCACAACCCCACACACAACACCCCACCACAAACCAATAATCTTGGCCACTACAGCATGCCCTGAAGAGCCACGTCTATACGTTTCTTAAATACCTCCAGGGATGTCGACTCCACCACCTCCCTGGGCAGGCTGTTCCAGTGAATAATCCCCTATTGAGAGTTATGCACTGCTATATTTTGGGAGAGGGTGTGAAAAGGTGAGGCATAAGTCTTACCACGGCTGTGTCCTATTTTGCATCCTCATACCCTCACGATGAAGCCACAGAAGGGACTGGAAGACTATTAACTGGAAGTGCCTACTTCTGAGAAACGGAATAGGGAAAGTAGCAGCAACTGCAACAATGCTCAGCTGTGAACACTGGCATAATGAACCAAAGAGGCTACAGAGAATTAGTGTTGCGGGATACAGTGTCTGAAATGGTAGTGAAACTGAGGGGAGAAAAAAGTTGAGCTGAGTGTAGAAAGCAACAAGTTCCTGCAGTGAGCTCATTCCTTCTCAAGTGAGAGAAGCAGTAGAGGAGAGACAGACACTGGGATGGGATCACATATACAGCCTAGCCAGGTCAGTGAAGGGAGAAAGGGGAGGGAAGAACAGAAGAAAGATAAGCATGCCCCCTCACTGAGTCATACACAAGAGCTACTGCTGCTGGAAGGGAGCCAGTTTTGAGCTGGAACATTTGCCTCTGCTTTTTTTCCCCTTCTCAGAAAACCAAGAAGTGAAGCCACCAAACTTAGGCGTCTACCTGAAATGCATTCAGATTTTGCTTACTGTAAACCCCTACTCTAAATTACACCTAGCCTCAGAAAAACTTGGCATCAAAAGCATGCAAGAGTAACTTAAAAACATCCTCCTCTTTGGCTGAGTTTTTGTGCTGCCCTGAAGTAAGATTCATTCTTGGATCCATGATTGCATAATGTAAAATACAAAGCCCTTCAAAAAGAGTCAACTATATAAAGTGGCACTTGTGGACAGTGGAGTTATATTATTCCTGAAATTACACATTGCTTTTTCTTAGGTAAATTCCTAATCTGCCTTCTCCAAAGGCCCTCCTTTCAATTGAACACACATTTCGCAGCCTAACATTTTTCAACAGCAATTTTTAAATCTGTACTTATTTCTGTAAAATTTATCATGTATATCAGCCTCAAATCACGCCCAAATAAGAATTCTGATTTTTTAAAAGATTTCAACTCTCAGTTTTATAATAGTCATTATCATACACAAACAGGTCTCTTGTATGTGGTTTACAATTATTCTCCTCAGCTACTTGCACTCAGCCTTTAAGTGAATTGATAATTTAGCAACCTCAGCTTGTTTGTTAATGTGACATCTAGTCTCACCCCGAGTTCTTCATGAATGGTTTGGTTCTGTCTTCCTGTAGTTGAATAAGCACCTGGCAGAAACATCCAATTGAGAATTCGCATATTTATTTTGTAAAATCTTGAGGAAAGACTCCAAGAGCTTGAAAGGGCCCAAAGCTAGTAAGAAATAAGCTACAACTTTCAAACCTCTGTACATCACAACTTAGCATCAAGGATAACAATTCAAGAATTACCAATTAAACAAAAAATTCAATTTTCATTATGATTTCACTCTAATAAACAGCTGAAATTTCTCAAATGTTTTTGTTTGGTTTGATAAAAAACATTTACATAAATTGCTAACTTGCAGAAAAGAAATACTGTCTGAGAAAACGATGAAATTTTGTTTCATAGTTGAGCATTACCTAGTGAACTAAAATCTATTGGTTTTAAATATAAGCAGCAATATTAGGAGACTCCCTTAGAGATACAAAGGCTATTATATCAAATACTATCTATGATCTTATACAACAAAGCATGAATTTAACACTGCTTTCATTGTATTACCACCATGGCAGTGTTGTAGCATTTCTGAAATTATATTTTTGTCCAACTCACTATGTCAACAGACATGACAGTCTGCCTCAAGCACCAAACAGCTAAAATGGAATGAAGTGGCCCAGAGACCTACAGTGCACTCAAACATAAATTCCAGTAGTGCTTCACTTCACCTTTTCCTATTGCAGTCAGAATCTTACTCTTTGTATTTCACAGAACAATAGAAATTAGTAGGCAGATCTTTGGGCTTAAACAAAATTTTCATTCCTTGTCTTTCAAACTCTTATTACACAAAGATGTCGGACGTCAAGAGATGACTTACATAGTCTTGTCAAATACAATGAGATTTCTTCCTCAAAAGACCTAAGTAAGTTGCTGAATGTTATTGTGGACACAGTCCATTATAGTTCATCCTTCTATCATTTTTAATGAAAAGTCTGGTTTTCACCTCCTCCAACGACCATACCACAAACCACCTTAACTTTATAGATCGTTCCAGCAAACCTTTACAAATCAATTGTTGAGTACAGGATCACACAGAAGCCCTCAAAGATAAGAACACTGGCAATCTTTGTCATTCATGTATCTCATTGAGCACAATACCTCCAGAAGAAGAGGCAGAAGGAGTAGGTAGGTGCCTTCAGAACCAACATCCATAGCTGATACTAGACCCAAGATACAGTGCTGCTAAATGTTTGACTTTCTGAACATCTGCATAAGCCACTTCCACATACCAATCAATCTCCTTCACTCAGCAGGTAAATTTGGAGTCTTTTTCTGAAGCTGACTCCCAATTAGCTGCGCAGCATGGACACACAGCTTTAAACATGCTAAGATTTGCATAGAGCTAGTCATGCCAGAGGTGAAGGAGCCCACACAGACGTCGTGGTTTGCATGCAGGCAGCATGGCAACCGAGCACCTTTCCCACAGAGTAGCCATACACATTAAACCCAATGAGAAAGGGTTATTCTTATCCAGACCAACTCAAGTAACGACAGCACCACAGTACCCATAAGCCAAACAGCAAGTACATCCCATTGTCATATACAGTATATTAGAAACTGGTTTTACTATTTATTTTTCCTCAAAGAAAGCATCAGTGTAGATGTAAGTGATTTTACTTAATTTCAGTTTATATTTGAACTACATTTATCTTTTTTTTAAAGAAAAAGATAACAGAGATAAAATAAGTTCTTCAAGCTTATTAGCAAACATTACCAAAAGTATAGAAAAGAAAAAAAGCCATTAAAAAGTTTAACAATGAAATAAATAGAAAATAGCCAAGTCATACTTCCTTTGCGGACTGTAGAGAAGCATCTCCTGTAACCAAGATGAATTAGAAATGCTTCTATTATGCAAACTAATATTAAAGTTTATGGTTTGGGAAGCCAAGGATTTCCGACTCTGCTCCTAATACCTGGACAACTCAACTACTTCACTGTTTACTTTATGATGCCGCATTAATGATATGGCATAGCCTAAACATTTTCTTAAAAGAAAATAAGCCTTAATGAGTTAACCACATGCACGCACAGAAAGCTTGCTACCTGCCAGACAACCTCAGGCTCTACATTTTTTCATAATGAAACAGTTACTCATGCCATTACATAAATATTATTACATAATATCTCCTTTGTATGCAAAATTAGAAATACAATAAAATAGGTCCCACTACTTCAATATTTTATCTATTGATCCCACTCATCCACTTAATATTTTAGAACTGTACATGCATCAGATCACAACAGCTTTCATACCTCACATCCCTCTGTATCTAAAAAGGGAACAAACAGAGAATTCTAAATATAAAAAAAGCCCAAACCAAAACACTAAACAAAAAGAATCTGCTCTACTAGAATAACTGGGTGAAGGAGAAGATACCGTTATGCTTTTTTATTATATGCTTTTTGTCTTGCCTAACATATACCAATGCCTCATTTTCAACTTGGAAGTCAATTAAATATGCAGAAATACTTTAATTCCCAAGGTCAGCATTACACGACATAAGTATAAAGGGATCACAAGCAAAGATGTTTAACATGTCTAGCAACTCAAAGAACAGAGTTCGGTTTTTTTTCCAACTTAATATTTAATGTGTGGGTAAACTACAATAAATACTACATTAATATTAAATGTTGGAAATTCATTCTGACAGTCAGAAACGTACTTGAGATGTGGGAAGACCATAACCATGAGTCCACAGAGAAGAGGCAGTGAAGAAGCGGGATGTGACATTAGGAAGTCTCAGGGGGCAACATGTGGCCAGCAGTTAGGACGTTCCCTTCTGCAGTGCAGCACCAGTGCCTATCGTTTTACACGATTCATACCACGCCGGCGTAAAATCAACATAAACCCCCACTTCGTAAGTACTGCAGAAGTCTCACTTGTGTCTACGTTCAAAGGCTTCCCCTTGCAGGCTCGCCCTCTCGCTATTCGCCCCGCAGAAACGCACCTCCCGGCGTGCCGCCTTCACACCCCGCGCCACCACACCGTTATCCTGCCCTTTCGTGGGGGTATACGTGGGCGTGGAGCGGGCGGCCGCCCCCGATGTTTGCACAGCTGCCGCCACCGCCGGCTCGGGACAGCCCGCAGGCCGGCCGCGCCGCGCACAAAGCCCCGGCAGCCGCGGGCCCTCCACCTGCGGCCCGGCCCCGCGGCCCCTCGGCCGGGCGGGGTGTGGGCGTCGGGACACGATACGACACGACACGGCACCTCCATCCGCGGCAGCTGCCCGGCTCCCCCACGGGGGACACCCGGAGCAGGTACCCTCCTCGCCGGCCGCCACCGCCCCGCGGCGCCGG
>VXBJ01007336.1:838272-855038 GCA_013400055.1 Nycticryphes semicollaris
AAGCTGGGTCGGCCGCCATTTTGGACGCCGCGCGCGCCGCCTCCCTGCGGGAAGGTGAGTCTCCGCAGACAGCGGGGGCTGACAAACATTAAAAATTAAATAAATAAATGGGGGCGGCAGGGAAAGGGAAAGAAGGGAGACGGGAACACCTGCTGCCGCCATTGCTTATGGGGGTGGGCGAGACCTGCAGAAGGGCTGCGGCGGTCGGTGCCGTTGCCGAGCGTGCGGGAGGGGGTCTGGGGCGGAGCCGGGCTCGCTGCGGCGGAGCCGCGGGGGCTGGGCTGGGCCGTGCTGGGCGGTGGCCGCCTTCTCCTGTCGGCAACCGCCCCGACGCCCCTCCGGGCAGCTCAGCCCCGCCTCGCCGGCATCCTCCTCCTCCTCTTCCCGCCTCTTGTTCACAGCGTCCTCTCCGCCGTCGCGCTCCTCTTCTCCACGGCTACCACGTTTCTTTTTTCTCCCGCCTGCCTCCCTCCTCTCTCCGTGGTTGCCCGTTAATCTTCCTGCTTCCCGGGAATAAAGGTCGGGCTGGGGCCTGCCCGCGCTGTTACTGGAGGCGGGGCGGCCTCCTCTCGTACCGCAGTACCGAGGCCGCAACCCCGGGCCCTGTCTGGCTGGGCAGGGGCACCCCGAGGCTGGGGTCTGGCTCCCTGCTTCGTGAACCCCAGCAGAAGCGGGCGAGGCAGGTTTCCCTCGGAAGCGAGTCCTGAGAGCTAGGTGCCACCTTGCCCCCCATCATTCATTTGGGTAAAATTCACGAGGGTTCAGGTTTCTCGTTCTTGGTCGTTGGGCAAGAGGAGAGCGTATTTTGTGTTTTCCAGCTCTCTCATGCAGGTTTTCATTTAAAATTACAACCATTGTTGGGATTCCTGTAGCAGTCTCTTTGTCTCAGAGCTGAGGATTTGAAGAAAAAAAACCCCACCAAATACTGAAAGAGTTGGCAGTGTGGAATATTAGTCTATAAAAAGGCCAAATATTCTTACATATACTTAGAATGATATTGTTACATATGCGTGCAAGACTGGATGATATGAGACAAATGTACAAATCTATAAAATCTGACAAAAGTCCAATATGTAAAACATATGTTTCACATTTTCCTTACATATGTTTCGGTTTTAGATTTGAACAAAAGACAGGTCAGGCAGTTGCTACCCTTCATTTTTTCATTGTAATGAACAGGAAGCTTGCCTGTCTACTCAAGGGTTACTGGTTTCCTACTCTTTCTTTGTAAGCTATTTATTTTCTTTAGCTCATTTCTGTTTTCCTCTTTAAACTCATTTTTATGCAAACAGGAAAAAATTCAAATCACCTAGTCCTCAAGAAATCTTGCTTCACAGAAGTAAGTAGCTGAAATAGGGTTGAAACCTAAACTCTTTGTTGTATCTAAAGGAAAACTGAGCTACAACTTTAATTTTTTGACAATTATTTACATTTGCAAGGCTAATATTTGGGAAACTTTTGGAACTGCAAGATTACTCTTATGAATACTTACATTTCACAATGGCTAATAAATCACCAGGTGGTTACTGGTAAATCTTGTTAACAAGTAGTATCTCTAACTCTTGTTATTTGAATAAGTTTTGTACTGCTGCTTAACTAGTACATTTCTCTCATTTTCTGGAGGACTTCGGTAGGGATGCTGCTCTGTTCTTGTGTTACTCCATTCTGTGCTGTGTCATCTTTCTGCTCACATAATCGCCTTCCTAAGCATTGTGTCTTCTCATCACCGTTTAGTTCACAAATGGCTTAATGTCTTTGAACGCTGGCAAATGTGTTCTGTTGCCCTTCCTGCCTGAGAGACTGGCATCAGTCGTCCACTTCTGTGCCAGGGGATACCTGTCTGCTACTGTATTCTGTTGTCATATACATGGACAGCAGAACTTGATATTAATTTGCACCTCAGATGGGTTGGTATATAATCCAAGACATTTAAACTACTGGAGGATTCTGGCTGCTTCTAAACAAATGTGGTTGTCCTAGTTTCAGCTGGGCAAGAGTTAATTTTCTTCCTAGCCATTGCTGTGTCAATGTCAATACGATGACACTGGGCATTGACAAGGGATGTCAGTAATGCCTATTGTTTTAGTTGTTGATAATTGTTGTTTATACTTTTCAAGGACTTTTCTCAGCTTCCCGTAGAAGCTGAGAAGGAGCACAGGCAGAACAAGGGAATGGTCAATGGAATATTCAGTACAATAGACATTTTGCTGTGTATATAAATGGGGGTTGGCCCAGGGAAGGAAAACCCACAATCACTGCTCAGGAAGGTACCAGTTGTGGTGATGAGTGACTTGTGTCATTATTATTATTGTTATTCTCCTTCTCTGTTAATTGTTCTATTAAACTGTCTTGATTTCAATCCACGAGATTTTTTTTCTTTCCCATTCCCTTGCTTTGCTCCCTCTTCTCCCTGCCCTTCAGAGGGGAAGAGGGAGAACTGCGTGAGCAGCTGTGTGGTTCCAGCTGCTGGTTGGGGTTAAACCATGACAATGGTGCATGAGGTGTAGTCACAAGTTCGTATCTGGTAGTTGTGCTAGAGAAAGCAGTTATACACAATAGAATAGTGTAGATAACTGGAATAACTAACCTTCTGGAAGCATAAAGCAGGGTTCACTAAATCATGTCATTCAGATTCTTCTATTTTGTTACAAAATTTTATATATTGTTTGTTCAATCAGAGAGAACTGTGCTTTGAATTAGGAAGAACAATTGCAAATGGAAGACATCAGGACCGAGACAAGAACAGTTAATACCTAATCTACAGCCAGTTTCTCATTCATATGAGGTATTAATTTGATTTCTGAAGGTGTTGAGTGTTACTTCCAGAAAAAAAAAAATTAAGTGACTTTCCTTTTTGGTGTAAATAGCTTGATCCAAGTGGTAGTCTTATAATCATGGAGACGTTTATATGGAACTCGCATGCTTTCTGGGCTGTACTTTTTCAGTTTCCCTTAATTTTGTAGAGCACACTTCTGCTTTCAAATTCTTCTTGCACTCAAATAAAGAAGGTAGTCTGCAGGGTCGCACCAAGGTAAGAATATGTTTTCAGAGAAGACTTGAGTCAGCACTGTCACGGGAGGTCCCTTGCCCTCCTCCTCGTGTCAGCGTGAGCATTTGAATAGCTGCATAATAAACTGGATTCAGAAACTGATCCAGGTAAAAGTGATTCAACAGAAAAATATGGCTTAGTTTTAACATAGACCAGGTCCCTGATCTGCCTCATTATGTAGGAGTGTGAAAGCCTGTGCTTGCACAGTGGAGGAAACCATTCAGGGGCTAAATCTGAGCAGCAGGAAGAAAAAGAGAACACTTCTTCCACCAGTCTTGCCTTGTGGTAGCTTAAGTGCATCCTAGGTTAAGTTGCTGAAGTCTAAATGTCTTTTAACCCTTACTGTAGGTGACAGACAAAAAGCCTATTTCTGTATTTCCTCCATTTCAGCTTCTATGTCAGGGTTTGTGTTTAATGCTTGTTTTATTAGTTGTTAATGCCTACGTGTTTGTATGCATCTACTCTATATAAATTTTCTTGTAGTTTATCCTTTACCAGAAAATGCTGACATCCTAGGATGTCAGTAATTGCAAAAGGAGACATCATGGTTGGAAAGCACTAGCACCATTTTCCCTGGTGTCTCTAAACTCTATGTACTCTCTCTAAGGTTTCATACAGTTTTATGTTTAAAGCAAGTCACCCCCTTTCCCTGTTCCTCCAGTTGCTAAGCAGCAGCTGTTCTCCCCATTAGCCAGTCATGTATTTGCATGAAAATAATCAAGCTTGAATATATAACTGCTTCTAATCACGCAGAGTTAAACAGCTGTACAATATAAAAAATGAGTATTATTAATAGTATTAGTTATCATCATAACTGATGACTGTCTTAAAAGTTAGAATTTCGCTGCAGAGTAAAAGCAATATAGCTTTTCTTCTTTTTTATTTTTTAATTTTTTTTTTACATTTTTCTTTTTTTAGTTTGTACTATGTCTACTTAAAAAAAAGATTGGTCACAAAATGGTATCTACAGTTCACAAAAATATTATAAATGCAAATATAAGCAGACACAGAATCATCTAGTGACTAAACACAGTGCGGGACAGGGAAGAGCCACATTTCTAAAATATGTGCTTTTAGCAGCAGAACGCAACAGAATGTGATTATAAAACTTTAGATAATAACACAAAAAGTAAAATTTTTAATGGTACATCTTACCTTCAAAACTCATGGTACGTATCTGTGTTTGAGTTCCTGTCACTTTCCAGGATGTTCAGTATTTCTGAGGTCAGTGGTCTGAAATCTTGGAGGGCTCTCTCAGTCTGAGGATGTCCAGGATGTATCCAAACTGTATTTCAGAATGAGAGCTATCTGTGGCCCACGTATTCTCCAGTGCTGATTGCTCAGGTTACAGGAACGTGTTTTTTGCAGGGAGAAAGCCCGGGTACACAGATCAGGAGTACTATGTGGTCCACCTGGTTGGTATCCTGACCTAGACAGTTAGACCATCTACATTACACAGGAAGTTAATTTCCCTGTGTGACCCACAGACTAAGTGAATAAAAAAAAAGACTAAATCTCCAGGCCATTTGGTGCCATGTAATTTTGGCCAGCCAAACCTGTACTTTGTCACCTGTAGGAATCCATAGTCTCGTGTTAGGCTCTAAGGCTCCCTAAACACTCAGTGCAAGAAGTAGACGTTCTAGACCACAAAAGTGAGTACCCTGCATGAGAAGCTTCCTGGAAATGCTGAGAAAGTATAAATATTTCCCTGCCCAAGGAGTAAGGCTGAAGTCTTCTCTCAAGATTCTCTGTTTGGAGTCCTATCCTAGAATTAGATACGTTAGCAAGTACAACCTTTAACTTGGGAGATAAAAGACCAGGGAAAGATGTCACTCTTCCAAGTTGAGCAGATCGGCATTTGAAAACGGATCGGCCTGTCACATGAGTGCCTTAACAGTAGGTTAATGATGAACTAAGGCACCCATGCAAAATACTAGAAACAATTCATTTCTGTTGGTCTTTAATGTTTTAAGTATGCTTATTGAGACAGGGGATCAGAGGGAAGGTACACAGGAGGGTTCATGATATGTGAGTCCTGACAAGCCTTGCTTATACTTCAGGTAGTTAGGCCCACTTCTGCCAGAATTGGAGGCAACATTGTGTGTTCACGCACGTGTGCGTGCCCATCGTACCAGTGGCAAGTCAAGTACTGTCTGGGTGGTACCAGATAAAAATCTAGGGACAGCGTATGAACAGCAAGAAGTTCAGCAACTAGTGGATACCAAATGCTTGAAGGGCCACATAGGCTCCTGAATTCCTTTGTGGGGAGGTAACCATGCTTTGGAAATAATGCTTAAGATCGTAATTCATGAGATTTTTTAATTTAAATTCCCAGTAAATAGTACAGGCTAGGCAATAAGCTCTGAAGTGTAATGCAGGCGGGTTTTGTCACAACCAAGGCAGTCACATGTTTAATCAATGGCCTTACATCAACAGTGTCTTGCCACTAGAAACCTGATGGGAAAACTAACCTAGGTCTCAATTATGAAAATATCAGAACTATCAAACCAGTCTTTTAGCAAAGACTTAATAAATCTGTGAGGGAAAGAATGATGACCTGTGATTGGAAAGTAACAAGTGTGTTTTAAGGAGAGCCCAAGGAGGTGTTTAGGTTCAACAGTTGCAGGATGTAGGACATAGGAAAGCAATTGTAACATAGTATAAGCAAAGGCACAGAAGTTAAAAAAAACGAATAGCTTTGGTGTAGTAAGGGTAGATTTTTGTCGGGGTAACTGGATATTTTTTAAATAAAATCATTATTTATTGGCAAAGGAAATTAAGTAGTTTTAATCTGTATTTCATAAAAAGATTCAGTATAGTGCCATATGAGATATTAAGTAGGATGCATAATGTAAAGATTGGCCAATGGGAGATGACAGTGGATTGTGCTGGAAGGACTATAAAACTGGAAGTTGGGTATAAATAAAGTCCGCCCTTTTAGTGTCTTCAGAATATTCCTATTTAGCATATAAATAAAGTTGCTGGTAACCTTAAGTTTGGAGGAGAACAGGCATATCATATAGCAAGAATTATGTGGTTTGGATTGGAATAATAGAAATGTCATAACATTTTGAATACAAAAGACAAGATTTTGCACTTTAAAATTTCTCCAGATTTTCTGCTCTGGGCTAGAATGGCACAAATGACAGAAGAAAAAAATCTGTGAGTCCGAGTAGTATGAATCCACCCCCATGATGTGGCGTAAAAGATAATTACAATCCTAAACTGCACGAAATGAGCTACTCCTATCAAAGCAAGTGATAGATTAGTGTGTTTCTATGAGATCTCGGTCATACCTTATTTGCACTGTTTTCTAGGTTGTCAGGAGGAATTACTTAAAACCAGAAGAGGTACAGACTGATGTTCTAAAAATTATCATAGATGTGAAAATCCTATTTTATCAATAAGATAAAAATCAGTTTGCTTCATCTAGAAAAAGAAAAGATGAGAGAATATAAGAGAACTTTGTATCTGTAACTTTGGACTAAGCAAGGAGAAAAAATATCTAAGCCAAAAGAAAGTGTTGCTGTAGAATGGTTAGCTATAAACTGGAAATTAAGTGACCCTGAAAAAAGGTTTCTAACCAATGGAGAAATTGATTTCTTCACTCGGTGAAAGCAGCAGGACACAGCATTTTAGCAAGTTTTAACATGGAGGTTGATGAGATTATGGAAAGGATTATATGATTTTAGCTGCTCATCGCACCTGATGATCAAAATTCTAGAAAAATTGCACAATTGTGGTTTCTCTGATGCATACAATTTAGCCATTAGGATAAATGAGTTTTCATCATCATTCATCATTGTGTAAACCACATTGTATACCATGGATACCCCGTATAGCTTTCTGTTGCAGAAAACTTTGACTGTAGTACAAATTGCAACCCTGTTGCAACACATATTGTGCCCTTATGTATATGTTCATATCTGTAATTGAGTCAAATTTGTATACATAATGTTTATGTGAAAATGCAAAGCCACCTTTGACCATTTTTGTTTCCTGGGTTTGCATTTAGCAATTTATATTTCAGACAGAAGTTTTGATTTGAAGTTATTCATTTTTTTTGTTTGTTTTGCAAGTAACTTTTTTTTTTTCCTGACATTTTCAGGTCTTGCCATCGCTGTGTATCAGAAAAACCTACCAGCAAACACGTGTACAGGAAAGCACATAAGTATTCAAGAAAATGTTGTAAGCTGAAATGTAAAAATGAATAAAGAATTACACGTGCAACAATGTAGAACTAAACCACTTTTTTTTTTTTAAACCAAGAAAATATATTTAATTGAGAAGCAGCATATGTAGAATATAAGAAAATTGTCACTAAATACTTAAATTCTAAAGATGAGGTTTCCGATCTGTTTTGCGCTACAAGAATTCTACATGTGAAGAAGGGATTGAGGTTCCCTAAAGTGTTTGGAGAATGACCTGTTGTCAGAAGAAAAATGTTTATGTGATCATATAAGGATTTAAGTTTAGTATAACAAGAACACGTGTTGTTGTGGAACAGTTAACAGTATAGTAATAACTGAAGTTTAGTGATTGGATGTATGCCAATGAGAATTTCATAGATGAAATTTGATTAAGATGAACCAATCAAATCTTAGATAATTGAGGAATAGTACTACGGCTGTTCTTATCAGTGGCATTGCTAAATCAGCCTGATTAAAAGAATTGCTGTCTAGTGCTTGGGTTCTAATGACTATATAGAAGTTGGGTATGGACTTAAAAGGGAAAATTGTGTGTAATGACATATAACATTTGAGCATTAATACTTTTTGTGGTAATGGCATAGTTCAGTGGTGAGAGTTACTGTCAAGCAGTGGAGTATAAAGGGAAAATGACTGAGCGTTTGAATAGCTTTTGTTGTAAAAATAAAAATGTGTGGTTGATCTTTCCATCATCTTACCCAGAGAAAGGATATATGACTGGGTGGGATTTGTTAACTTTAACAGTGTATTTAATTTTTATGTACACATACCTACATGTGTACATATCCCTGCCAAACTCTGAAATTTGTGTTCTGTGCAATGCAGCTCAGGTAAATGGTTGTAAGAATTGTTTTTAAACAAGAAAGTGAAACATAGTTTTTCACATTCTAGTTTTGATAAATAGCTGAAGCATTTCATTTAAACTCTCAATTTAGAAATATGTCTGGTGTGAAGAGAGTTAGCCCCAGTGGTTCAGATAGTGAGTAATTTAAAAGATTCCATAATAGAAACTCTTCAAGTACTATAACTGCCAAAAGCTCTGTCAGTCTCCTATAGCTTACGTTGTCAAATATATGTGAGCATGTGGCTATTATTTAATGTTTTTGTTGTTTTAAAACATGATCTGTGTTTCTGTGAATGAATCACAGAAATAGGGCTGGATGGTAAGTGGTGAAATCCAATAAATTTTAGATGCTATATATTTTTTTCGGACTTATGGGAGGCCTTCCTCATTCATGCATCAGACATGTGAAAGAAGCCTCAGTCCAATATGTAGATCAAACAGCCATCTGTTATCCAAAAAAGGAGGTGTCACCATAAGAGTAGACTTAAAATGTTTTAAGATTAGGTTGGAGATGGCAGAGCTCCATTAAATGTTTTGTCCATCTCTGTCAGTATTGGTCCCTGTAATATATGAAGGTATACATTATACTGCAGTTTTAGATACTTACTATATTTTTTTCTATTAGGTCAATTATCTATCATTTAGAACTTGCTGCCTGCATTGTCTGAATCTTTCAGTTCCTAATTGTTGTGTATGTGTACATGCCTTTTATTGCCTCAGATAATTATTTTTTCTTCTTGGGATTTGTTCCTTTGAAATAATTTTCCAGAACAAACTGAATATTAAGAAAAAAAGCATTTTTAACATTTTATTTGACACTTTGAGCAAGTAAGGTAACACATCTTTAGGTTTGTAACATTTCCTTTCCGTTCTAGCTCTCAAAGACTTTCTGTTATTTTTATGTGAATTCCATCCAATTTGCAGAGGTCTTTCTTGTAATATGTCTAGAACTCATCAGTGAATTCCAGGCGTAGTGATAAAGAGCGTGGATGAAGAATGTAAGGTTTATCTCCAAATAGAGTTTTCTACTTTATTTCAGGCAATGACCTCCATGTGTGGGGCGGAATTAGTTGCTTGAGGGTATTAATGTCTGGCCCACCAAGAGTCTTGAAGGACTCTGTTGGTTGTTCACAAAATGTTCTACAGTATATATATATATAGAGAAAGTTACCTTTCTGCTCCAGGATACAGTGCTTCCAAATATGCAAGTCAAATCTAAATTAGTCTTTTTGTTGGTACT
The DNA here is from genome assembly GCA_013400055.1 of Nycticryphes semicollaris. Taxonomy (NCBI): domain Eukaryota; kingdom Metazoa; phylum Chordata; class Aves; order Charadriiformes; family Rostratulidae; genus Nycticryphes; species Nycticryphes semicollaris. The sequence continues at coordinate 847,614 of VXBJ01007336.1, forward strand.
CTGTTACAAATCTATTTGTAGTTTCTGCTTGCTTGTTTTCCTTAGAGCCTTTACAAATATTATGCCTTTGGGGTATTTTCATCCTATTGAATGTATTCCAGAATCCGTTCCAGAGTATTTCTCTCGGTCTTTTTCATAGTAGTAGCTTGTTTTTTCTCATACTCATATTCATTTTACTGTTCTTCTGGCTGCATTTTAGTCACACTTTTTTACTTCGAGGTATCTCAGTGTCCTCAAATTTGTTCACATTGTGGCCTCTCAGGGATTAACAAAGGCGTCAGGGGAAACAAACCTCACAACAGTTCCTGTGGCACCACACATATAGGTAGGTTGCTACTTGGCCTTTAGCCTATGCTGTTAGTTTTCAGTTTTATCTTGAGCCTTACAATAATCACTGTTTTCCTTAAGCTTCATAATTTTTATATAGTCCTTGTGTCTGCATACATCTCGTTCAGCATTGTAGTCTATCCTATGCATTCTGAGTGACTTTTGAGGTTTTATGAGAGTACCAAGTACTTTCCTAAAAATGAGGTATGTAATATCTAAAGACTTCATTTGGGGTGTGTATTTTGTTCTGGCTTTTGGAGAAAGTGGTGGTGTTTGTTTTGTTGTAAGCTCAATATTACTTAGTATTCTGTTGTCCGTTAAGGCTAACATTTTCAGACATGCTCTGCCTGAAATTAACTTTAATGTAGTTTAGAATTTCGAAGGTAGTGCTCTTACCTAGATGTTTAAAAAAGTAATTTTATGACTACTGAAACCTAGTTTCAAAAATGTTCACTTACTAAGCACTTTTTTCTAGTGTTCTTTTTTGTTCAGTACTCATGTCAAAGAGATGATATTATAATATATTGAGATATTGTTGTTATTATTATTAATCTACCAGTTCTAGTAGTATCTACTAAAGGATACTGAAAGTGCAGGCTTCACCAGCACACAGGTCTATCACTACAGTTTTGGAGTCTTGCAAATAAAACTAATTTTCTTAACAGCATACTGATAGTTTTACATTTCAAAGCGTGAATTAGATACAGTTGGAGATACAAACTTGGGAAGAAAACAAATTTACAGGGTAGGTCTGCTAATCTAATGTGATCTGTTAAATGCAATTAGGAAGGATTGAAAGGAGAGACACCATGATTCTTGGGAGGAAAACTGGGTGTGTTGCTTATGGACCTAGTCAAATACAGAAATTGGATACACTCTGTCTGGAAGCTGTGCAGAGTGATTGTGACTGGATCCTGTTATAATATGGTGCGTGTTTCCTGCTGTCTCTTGAGTAATCCTGCAGCTGCTTTAGTTAGAAAAACAGTGATACTTGTTTTCCTCCAAAAGCAGGAACTTGATGACTTGGCTAATAAGATTGAATGTCACTGCCCCCAAAATCTGTGAAGTATTAAGTACTGTGCTGTGTTCCAGTCTCCCCACCCACTGCACCTCCACCTTCCTTTTCCTGTGCTACTCTTTAAGCTATTTTGTGTAGCTGTTCTTCTGAGGACAGAACTTAGATAATTGACCTCTTTTTTTTTTTCCCAAATAATTGAGTGATGTGTTCACATTAGGGCTGTGTTTTTTCAAAGGAAATAATTGTTGAGTGGAAGTACTAATATGCAGGGAAAAATAGGAAATGACTATGCTGTAAAAGTAACTTTGAAAGTGTCTCAGATCTGTGTAGAGGGGGAAGAGAGCTTTCCAAGAAGTGATCACATTCTCACACTCAGCTTTAAACACATTCTTTATCTTTAAAAGGAAACAGAAGAGGATCAGTCAGTAAATCAAGTATAGTTGCATGTCATTCTGAAAGAAGATGTTAGGACTGGACATTCGAACAAGAATTGTCAGTATCGAGGTCTCTTGTGCTTTGAGAAAAGTGGGTATGTCTTCATTAGACAATACTTTTCCTGCACTCCCTGATTGTTTTTCTTAATCATTGTCTAAAGATAGCAGTTGTGGTGGCAATTCTGGGTGAGTCTTTACGTATACATTAAAAAACAGACTGTATTTTTGTATTGTAATGAATAAGCTTTTAAAATCACTGTGAGGTGTTTTTTTTGTTTGTTTGCTTGAAAAGGGAATTTTAGTTTCATGCCAAAAAATTTCCAACTTTTCTTAGCTATTGGAGGGAAAAAAATGCACGTTAAAAATACGTGTGTTCTGGATGCAACTTTTTAAACCTGTTTTTTGATAAAGATTTCATTACTAGTAACCTAAGTTTCTCTCTATCGCTCCATCATGAGATGGCTACTCAGTTTTCTAATTTCTTCTTTTCCTGACTGGGTGCTTTTTGCCTGCAGTGCTTCAGAAATTGCTTATCTTAAGGAAAAGAAATCAACAGCATCCATGTTTTTCAACAGAGTACCTTTATCTTTTATCACACTTTGAAAGTATTAGTAGTTAAATTACATAGCTCCACCATTTAGAAGAATATTTTGCTCAGACAAAGAGAAAATACAGCAGTAGTTGCCAAAAGGAATAAAGTGCACTACCCAGAAATATATCCTTTACTTCTTATTTTCTAACAGAAAAGGAGATGAATGAGCATGTTAGAGGCACAACGTTTTTGTAAATGTTGTATTGTTATTAGCATAATTTATTTCTATGGCCCTAATAAACCCAAAACTTATAAAGCTTATTTTAATCATGTATAAAACGCTAACACTGCTACTTCAAAGGTTTAAAAATGCCAAATCACTTGGCATGAACTGTACTGTGACAATACAGACTCGTTGGCTTCTTTGTAATGTTCCTCAGCGTTTATTACATCTACACTGTGAAACAGAAAAGGGATAGAGAGACCACTGTGTCCCTCTGCCTCCAAAGGCTGTCCCCAAGCAGCGTGGGAGCACAGTTTCAGTTGGTTCTAGTTGTTAGGGGCTTCACCTGGCACACAACGTGCTGGCAGCCCAGCCTAACAGTGTGGGTGAAGTGCAGCCTGGTGTTCAGGCTTGTTCCTTGGTACCAGTTTACTAAACAATCTAGGCAGAGCAGCAGTGTCTCAGATAAGGCTTATATAACGTACCACTTTGCTAAATTCAGAACAAGACTATTAGAGGTATTCAGTTCCACTGATTTTTTTTTCATTTCTAAGTGTTTCAGATACCTTAATTACTTTTCATAACATCCAAATACCTGAGTAATAAGGGCACGCGCTTAAGAATCTTTAGTCCCTGCACTCAGTACTACGTATGTGAGCTATATAATCAATATTTAAAGAAAATAGAGTAAAGCTTCCTTATTCTTTTTGACCTCTAAGTCCTCAGTAATGATTGACAAAACCCAAGCTGGAGGTAAGAGATATTTCACAAGCAAGCACCTGCTGGTAGGGGTACTTTTCTAGGAGGCAGGAGACAGGTTTGGTGTCCTTCAAGCAAAGGAGGGCCTAGAATCCAATCTGCTGTTTCCATTTCAGCTGCTGTTGAGTGATGCAGTATCCTAACCACTCTGCTGCTATGTAAGAGTATGCAACAAGTTGTGTGTACCAAAGGAGGGGGAGATACCCTTAAGCTGTGCCAAGAGCAGATGTCAATTTGTGCCTGATAAATGACCTAAATTTCACCAAGGAGAGAGACAGGCTGAACATCAGGAAATGGCCTTCTGTAACCTGCTATCTGAGCTATCATAACTATGTCTCTAGTTAAAATTATTAAGAATGCAGGAGTCCTGGTGCATTTGTAGTCCTAGTTGCTAAGTACTGTTATTGGAAGACGGAACTTTCCTAGCTCCATATGTTCACCTATCTTTGTTGGCTGTGGGGTGTGCTACTTGGAGGGAATTGCAATGTTCTGTGTGCCTTTTGCGTGGGTGTAAATGGCTACACAAAGGACAAGGTTCTGAAGAATTGGGTCAGTAGGTTTTATATATAATCAGGCCTCTAATCCTACAAGCCACTTACAGTTTTGCATTATTATATGTTCATTGTGTCTTAAATGAAACTACTCATTTGAGTGAAGTTATGGGTGTAATTGCATGGAGGATCAGATCTGGGCAATCACATTTTCACTTATTATTCATACTGTAGCACTATTACAAATCAGATATCTCTGATTTACCCCTTGCCCAGTCAGGGTGAAGGGGTGTCTGAAACTGAGTATGTTTCTGTGTAATGGGTGTCCAAAGCAAGCACTTAAACAAAGACATGTTATATAGAGTATTTTAACTGTTAAGAGATTGATAAGGCATAGATTTTCAAAGCAGAAGGTCATGAGGCTGCAGTTTCACTGGGTTATGTGCTGTATTTGCATAGACAGATATTCAGACAGTTAATGGCAGTGCAGAATGCTTTAATGATTTTCATTTGCATCAAGCTGTTCTCACCTCTTAGGAACATAATGGATAAATAAAAGAGGCCTTTTGTTTGCTCTTCGTGAAAGTTACCAGTGATTAAGTGGTACTGAGGGAACAGACTGGTGCTTTCATTTAAAAAACAAAAAACAAAGCCAACAAAACTGTCCATCAAAGCTGACTTCAAAGTGACCTACTTCATTTTGATTTAAAAGGGTACTTGAATAATTTTATTTTAATGTTGCACACATTTCCTAACTGAAAACACAGAACTGGTCACTCCTAACTGAAAATACTGAAATAGTTATTACATCAGACACAAAATACTCATTATTTGTTGGGGGACTCTTTATAGTGTTGAATTACAAACAAAACTGCGTACACTTAGATCAGTACTCCCTCCAAATGGATTCAGCAGTGGCTTTTATTATTAAAAAATGTTGTTGTGAGCAAATTGATAACTTTTTGCAGTATGCTATCATGTTTCCTAAGAAAGTCCATGCTAGGGATTTGCTAGAGAAAATCTTGTCGTGATTCCTTAAGGTCTTTCATGTAAGTTTTATTCTTAGTTACAGAGTCTCCCCGTGGAAGATTTCTTTACACCTTCCTGGAACTTAACATGTTCTTGTAAAGGTATAGAGACTTGCACTCTATGTCTTGGCCCCTTGCAACTCGCCATCAGCTTTCTGGGCTCCTCTGCCATGTATGCAACTCAAAAGCCCCTTCTTGAAAAGTGCTCAAAGGAGGTTATTATAGTATCTGGCTATGTTATGTTTTCAGGCATTTTCTGAAGCATTTAATGTACAGTTCAATCTCTTTTGGTGTAATCTTGAAAAAAATCTAAATGACCTTCACAGTTCTTTGAAAATAAAGCTCTGTTCTTAAATACCTTTGCGTTAGAATGGTCATGCTTAAATTTTTGTTCCTAATTTATAGGCACACGCACAATGATTCCATTACCCTGATTTAAGCATTGGCACCTCAGTCCTAGTATTTTTTGATTATACTTTTCTAAATGTGTGAGTTTCAACTTTGTTTCGCACTGAGAAGCACAGCCAAGAGACTCCATTGCCCAAATACCCAAATTCCAATAGTCTCCACTTAGGATACAAGGGTACAATGTTCCTCATAGCTGGGATGAACAGGCTTTCAAGTGCTTGGGTCTTTTGTTTTCAGTTAATAACTTCCAGTCCTTTTAGTTTCTAACCTCCTGCCATCAGTTGAGATAGTGATCTTGAGTACTTCTGGCATTCAACTTCTGTCTGTCAAGCCCTGTGTCATTTAAATCAAGATAGGGAACTTGAATTCATGTATTTGGAATACCCTCCATTTTCACAGAATTAATAGGATATTTGGGGAATGCAGAATATGCAAATTCAGACCTGCTGAATACATAATTTTTATGGCCCTTCTGTTTTGTATTGGCTTTGTAATTTGTCCAGTGTTTGACTGAGGGCTAATTAAATTACTGAATTTACAATGAGAATAGAATATATTAGTCCATCCTTCTCTTCACTGCTTTTAATTCTTTACTCCTCCAGTTAATTTTATTTTAAATCTGCCGTTGTATTATGCCCACACAGTGTGGCATAAAAGGGCTAGTCAACGGCCTGAAAACAGGCAGTTGGGGGAAATTTCCGTCTGCAATCCATCTCCCCACTGCAGGAGGAGTCCTGCATATCCTTACATGTGCCATAAAGATGGCTAAATTCAGTGATCACTGCCTGACCAGTGTAACAATTCCTGAGTGATTTCTGGCAGGCTGGGTAAGCGAGGGTTTAGGATTACATCTGAGAGATCTGTGCGTGCAAAGTTATGACTGTCTTGGTTTAGGAATAAAAGACGTATTTGAAGGTAAGTGTAGTTTCAATGTGTAGTAAGATGCAAAAATCTTCACACGTGGAAATAAGATCCAGTACTGATGATGTATTTCAGCACATGTAGATAAAAATGTATTTTACATGTATTATCAGTATAGTTTTTCTACATTTTATGTGTCTACAGCCTCACAATGGCCTGGATCATCGATATCTTGATTTTCAGCCACGCAATTATGTGCAACACATGGGGATGGAATGTACCCTCAGCAAGTTTGCTGATGATACAAAACTGGGAGGGGTGGCTGACACACCAGAAGGCTGTGCTACCGTATAGTAAGACCTAGACAGGCTGAAGAGTTGGCTGTAGAGGAACCTGATGAAATTTAACAAGGGCAAACATAGGGAGCTGCATCTGGGGAGGAATAATCAGGTCAAGGGAGGAAATCCTCCCCCTCTGCTCTGCCCTGATGAGGCCCCATCTGGAGTACTGTGTCTAGTTCTGGGCTCCCCAGTTCAGGGACAGGGAACTGCTGGAGAAGGTATGGCAGAGGACCACTGGAATGATTAGGGGCCTGGAGCATCCCCCTCATGAGGAAAAGGAAAGGTTGAGGGACTTGGGTCTTGTAGTCTGGAGAAGACTGAGGGGGGGATCTGATCAACACCTATAAATATTTAAAGGGTTGGTGTCAAGAGGAAGGGACCAGTCTTTTTTCAGTGGTGCCTGGTGAGAGGACAAGGGAATGGGCACAAACTTGTATATAAGAAGTTTGATCTAAATGTGAGGAGGAACTTCTTTACTTTGAGGGTGACAGAGCACTGGAACGAGCTACCCAGAGAGGTGGTGGAGTTTCCATCTCTGGAGATATTAAAAAACCACCTGGACAAGTTCCTGTGCAACCTGCTCTAGTTGGACCTGCTTTGGCAGGGGGTTGGAGTAGATGATCTCCAGAAGTCCCTTTCAACCCCATAGCATTCCGTGATTTTGTGAGATATTCCTAGAAATGAAGGATTGTAGCTGATTCTGACAGAATTACAACAACTCCTTGCTGTAGTGGAAAAACTTTGGTGCAAAACCAAACATGTTCTTATGGTTTTAATTGAGTGGCAGAAAATTACTTCTGTGTGGTCATCCCTGCTAAGAGATTCTTTAAAACCAACATTTTCCATTTTTCCTTGTTTATTTCTTCTTTGGCTAGTAGTTGCCTCCATGGATTGGATTTATAAAATATGAATCTGTGGAGGATAAAATGTTTTCTGGAGAATTTGTTCCAGATGTACATTACTGTTTCAATGAATATCTTTGAAGTATTACAGGTGAATAAGG